>CM038639.1:2213157-2313157 GCA_021554675.1 Leuciscus idus | reverse complement strand
CTCTCTCTCTCTCTCTCTCACACTCACACACACTCTCTCTCTGCTGTCTGTGCTCAGGGCTGTCGTAGCGTAGAGGAGTTCCAGTGCTTGAACCGCATTGAGGAAGGCACGTATGGAGTGGTGTATCGAGCGAAGGACAAGAAGACTGATGAGATCGTGGCCCTGAAGCGCCTGAAGATGGAGAAGGAGAAGGAGGGCTTCCCCATCACCTCTCTGCGGGAGATCAACACCATCCTGAAGGCCCAGCACCCCAACATCGTCACCGTCAGGGTCAGACAACACACACACACACACACACACACACGCATGCTTTTCAGTTATTATTTAAAGCTCACTCGAAGTTCTTCGATACCACATCAAACACTGCTAGCCTAACTGATAAAGTTCACACATTATTAAAAACAAGTGAACAGTCAATAATAAAATAAGAACAAATGCACAAATACTCAAGCAGAGATTAACACTAAATAACAAAGTTACAGTCTAACAGTGTTCAGGTACAGAAATCAATAATTAAGCCTAAATGTAAAATAAGACTATTTGTTCATCTTCGTTAAAGCTGTATTTTATTGTTTTATTAAAATAAATGACACAGAGAACAGCAGGAATATTAGGCTGATGTCACTTTAAGACCGAATAAACTGACAAACATTCGGTTTCTTTCTGTTTTCTGAAAGAAAAAGGAAGAGAGAAAGAGAAAGAAAAAGGGAGAAAGAGAAAGAAAAAAGGAAGAGAGAAAGAGAAAAAGGGAGAGAAAGAAAAAGAAAAAAGAAAAACAGAAAGAGAAAGAAAAAGAGAGAAAGAGAAAGAAAAAAGGAAGACAGAAAGAGAAAGAAAAAGGGAGAAAGAGAAAGAAAAAAGGAAGACAGAAAGAGAAAGAAAAAAGGAAGACAGAAAGAGAAAGAAAAAGGGAGAAAGAGAAAGAAAAAAGGAAGACAGAAAGAGAAAGAAAAAAGGAAGACAGAAAGAGAAAGAAAAAAGGAAGACAGAAAGAGAAAGAAAAAGGGATAAAGAGAAAGAAAAAAGGAAGACAGAAAGAGAAAGAAAAAGGGAGAAAGAGAAAGAAAAAAGGAAGACAGAAAGAGAAAGAAAAAAGGAAGACAGAAAGAGAAAGAAAAAGGAAGACAGAAAGAGAAAGAAAAAGGGAGAAAGAGAAAGAAAAAGGAAGACAGAAAGAGAAAGAAAAAGGAGAAAGAGAAAGAAAAAAGGAAGAGAGAAAGAGAAAGAAAAAGGGAGAAAGATAAAGGGAGAAAGAAAAAAGGAAAAGAGAAAGAAAGAAAAAAGGAAGAGAGAAAGAGAAAGAAAAATGGAGAAAGAGAAAG
The DNA here is from genome assembly GCA_021554675.1 of Leuciscus idus. Classification (NCBI taxonomy): domain Eukaryota; kingdom Metazoa; phylum Chordata; class Actinopteri; order Cypriniformes; family Leuciscidae; genus Leuciscus; species Leuciscus idus. The sequence goes on along the minus strand of CM038639.1, from coordinate 2,311,835 downwards.
AAAAAAGGAAGAGAAAGAGAAAGAAAAAGGGAGAAAGAGAAAAGAGAAAGAAAAAGGAAGACAGAAAGAGAAAGAAAAAGGGAGAAAGAGAAAGAAAAAAGGAAGACAGAAAGAGAAAGAAAAAGGAAGACAGAAAGAGAAAGGAAAAAGGAAGAGAAAGAAAAAAGGACGAGAGAAAGAGAAAAAGAAAGAAAGAGAAAAAGGAAGACAGAGAGAGAAAGAAAAAAGGAAGAGAGAAAAAGAAAAAAGGGAGAGAAAGGAAAAGAAAGAAAGAGAAAGAAAAAAGGAAGAGAGAAAGAAAAAGGAAGACAGAAAAAGAAAAAAGGGAGAGAAAGGAAGAGAAAGAAAAAAGGAAGAGAGAAAGAAAAAAGAAAGGATGAGAGAAAGAAAAAGGAAGACAGAAAAAGAAAAAAGGGAGAGAAAGGAAGAGAAAGAAAGAAAAAGAAAAAAGGAAGAGAGAAAGAAAAAAGAAAAAGGATGAGAGAAAGAAAAAAGGAAGAGAGAAAGAGAAAGAAAAAGGAAGTATGCAACAATAAGTATTATTATGGCTCCACTCCAATAAATCGATCTGAAAAAATAAAATGAAATGATTGTAGGAACAGTAAGTCTTCCCCAAGTCTTCCCCAAGTCTTCCCCAAGTCTTCCCCAAGTCTTCCCCAAGTCTTCCCCCAAGTCTTCCCCCAAGTCTTCCCCCAAGTCTTCCCCCAAGTCTTCCCCCAAGTCTTCCCCAAGTCTTCCCCCAAGTCTTCCCCCAAGTCTTCCCCAAGTCTTCCCCCAAGTCTTCCCCAAGTCTTCCCCCAAGTCTTCCCCCAAGTCTTCCCCCAAGTCTTCCCCAAGTCTTCCCCAAGTCTTCCCCCAAGTCTTCCCCAAGTCTTCCCCATCTACAGTGGAATAAACCTTGCATATATACGCCTCATTAATCAAACCCTCTGTGAGAGTAGAGGAAATATTTAAACCATAAACTCATCTAGACTGGATCCCTCCTCGTGTGAAATATGATATCGCTGATATGAGACGCCACTGTTCACTTATTAACTAACAGTGACAAAGATTATTAAATGTTTTGAAATATATATTGCTCACTGTCAGTTCATTTAAATGAAATCATTAACTCATTTTAATTAATGAGACCTTAAACATTCTTACCAGCTATTAAAGCAATTTTATTGTAATAATATTAATAACCTGTGTAGTTGGTGGTTGTTAATGAAGTGTGTGCTTGTCCTGCAGGAGATCGTCGTCGGCAGTAATATGGATAAAATCTACATTGTGATGAATTATGTAGAGCATGACCTGAAGAGCCTCATGGAGACCATGAAACAGCCCTTCCTGCCTGGTATGACCTATGACCTTAACCTTGGGAATTCATGATGTCTGTTAGGCTCATAGATTTTTTTTTTCAGGCACTTTTGACCAATTCCAAACCACATTAGTCTTAATAACTACTATTACTGTAGTATTTAATCATACTTAAGGGATATATAGTTCCTGAAGGCTGGAAATGAAAAACGGCTTATATTCAGGTGTGGGTAATTATTAGACACGTTTTCTTTGACAGATGAAATAAGCCAAAAAAGAGATTTAACTCATAACAAATATGATGAAATGCCCATGAGAAGAATACAGTTCTAGAAACTGGAGTTAAAGCTGCTCTCAGTGATGCTGGGTGATGTCACTTCTTGTTGACGTTCGAAGTATTGTCAAACAAAACGGAGGCTAGCTCGACCCTCCCCCCTCCTCATCCCATCCCCTCCCCCTCCCTCCTCATCATCTCTCCTCCTCCTCCCTCCTTCTAACCGGTCAGAGGCTTTTCCGATGTAAATTCGGGACTTCGCACGTTCCTTCTCCTTTTCCCTCTTCTTTGCTATTGTTCATCAGAACGTCGTCTCTTTGGTCGTGTGTCAGCCATATCAAAATTCTCAAGTATATACCATTTTAACGTTAGTCATTGTTGTTAGGACATCTCTCCTCGAGCTAACTTCCCACTTCATGCTTCTCCCCCCACCCCCACCCCCAAATCATTCTTGTCGGTGATTGGCTGGAACACTGTTTGTTATGTTTCGTTGGTCCAGGCTGGGCCAGTTTGTTTTTGTTGCCATTTGTGGAGCCTGTGGTGTCTACAGAGACCGCGTGTCTTTACAGTGTGTTCAGGGGACAGGCAGCGAGCGGACAGTGAGGAGATGTTTGCTGGATGTGACAAAAAATGTTTTGGCCTAAAAAACGCGTGACATCACTTAGAGCAGCTTTAAAGCATGACCAGTGGACAGTGAAAGGCTCATTGGGTCAGCAGGGTCAGACAACTACAGGTGGAGGAGAAAAGACACATTAAAGGACAAGTTCGGTATTTTACACTTAAAGCCCTGTTTACAGATCGTATCTGATGAAATAGAACGGTTAAGATAAAAATTTGGACACATGCTCCTGTCCCGAGAATTTTAGGTTTATTTCGCTTCCCCCCACCACCCCCACAATGGTTGTCTATATGCACTGGAAGATTCCGTCCTAAAAACACATTAAACTTTCGTCTACAAAGACGTGAAACTCACCGAGTGGTCGGGGGTGTTCACTGATATGTTCACTCAAAAATCGCTGAAAAAGATGCATTCCAACAGGTTTTATCGTAGTTTTTGTCCAACTCCATTGACTTGAATAGGACGTGCTGTGAGACCGCAGCACCTTTACGGTATTACTCCGCCGCTTCTTCTTCTGCTTCTTCTGTGTATTCAATGAAATGCCCGTGGTTTGCTTGCAATTGGCTAAGGTGCATTATCGCCACCAACTGGGCTGGAGTGTCTATTATTCAAGCTCTCAACGGAAGAATCACGGCTAAGGTGCATTATCGCCACCAACTGGGCTGGAGTGTCTATTATTCAAGCTCTCAACGGAAGAATCACGGGTGTGACGCGTTTGGCAAAATAGGTCCACAAAAGCGAAATAAACCTAAAATTCTCGGGACAGGAGCATGTGTCCAAATTTTAATCTTAACCGTTCTATTTCATCAGATACGATCTGTAAACAGGGCTTTAAGTGTAAAATACCGAACTTGTCCTTTAACTGCGAAACAGTGAAGAATGAAGTGTGAAACCATCAGGAACCCTTTTAGATATCAGGATCTCAGAGACTTGGGTTAGGTGGAGTCCTAAAAATGATAGTAATTAAATAATTAAATAAAAAGATCTTAATAACAATCCAGGACTCAACGCGAAGTATGTTTTCTACTGGCTTGATCGGGTCAGTGGTTCAAATTGTTCACTGGCTCCACAACAAAAAATGTATAAAGTAAATGAAAAGAAAATTGGCCTATAAAACAAGCCTAGTATTGTTCTCATTATTTTTGACACATGTAACCATAATAAATAAGGTTATGACACCAAAAGCTACTAGATTAACTAACTTAAACAGTAAGCAAAACATGGGAACCAATAATCAAATTATGAGCAATAGCACAAATAAATACAACAGAACAAACATATAAATGAAATGAACGGTGTTTTTCAGGTTTACCTTGTAGTCCATTAGGTAAAGAATCCTTAAAAAATGACGTCTTAAAGCGTAACTCTCGCCAAAATGCAACCCTAGGGTCTTTGTGTTACTCTACCCGAGTCAAACTTTCGTGTAAAAGCATAATTAGAATGGAAACGCCACTTTTAAGTTTGACCATAGTTTCGTTTTCGGTCAAATGGCCTTGTGAATGGGAGTGCTGCCACCGGAAACACTAACTGATAAAGTGAGACGTACAAAACCTTTCTTTTTAGTAAACTCTGTGTACACAAACAATGTTCATGTGTAGAGCCACTGGTGATACTTCCAGCACAGTTTCATGTTGTGTCGAGCCTTCTTAGTGTTTTAAAAATAGTGAGTTTGATGCTATCATAGTCGTGCCTCAAGCACTCCCTTTCACAAGGCCATTTTGACCAAAAACGAAAATACGGTCAAACTTAGTGCCGTTTCCATCCTAATTCTGCTTTTAAATGAAAGTTTGCCTCGGGTAGATTAACAAAAAGACCACAGGTTGCATTATGGCGAGAGTTACGCTTTAATAAGAATCACAAGCTGAAGTGTAGTAAAACACATGAAGACTGGTCTTTATAGGCGTTATAGACCGACAGATGGAGAGTGAGTCTTGAGGGACCAGCAGCAGATCCTCTTGTGCCACTGTTTGAAGAATTCATCTTCCAGAATCTGACAGTAAGTTTTGGGAGTTTATTTTTAGCCTGAAGTCTGTTTTGCAGAGATGGACTAAAAATAAACTCCCAATACTTACTGTCAGATTCTAGAAGATGAATTCTTCAAACCGTGGCACAAGAGGATCTGCTGCTGGTCCCTCAAGACTCACTCTCAGTCTGTCGGTCTATAAAAATAAAACAATAATTGTGACCCTGGATCACGTCACCAGTCTCGAGTCGCACGGGGATATCTGTGGCAATAGCCAAAATGATCTATTTTTCTTTTATGCCAAAAATCATTAGGATATTAAGTAAATATCATGTTCCATGAAGATAATTTGTAAATTTCCTATTGTAAATATATAAAACATGTATTTGTGTGAGTGAATGCTTCACAATCGCCAACATAAATGTACAACTTTAAAGGAGATTTTCTCAATGTTTCGATTCTTTTGCACCTTCAGATTCCAGATGTTCAATAGTTGTATCTCGGCTAATATTGTCCCATCGTAACAATCCACACATCAATGAAAAGCTTATTTATTCAGCTTTCAGATGATGTATACCTCTCAATTTCAAAAACTTGACCCATGTGACTGGTTTTGTGGTCCAGGGTCATATATACTGTATGTATTTATATATTTATTTTGCTGCCTGAAAAAAAAAATATATATGATCAGAAAATCAATGTGTCTAATAATTCTGTAGTGACTCGATGTCGAGGTTGACTTGAGCTGTTTCTGTCCCGTTGAGGCGAGGTCAAGACCCTGATGATCCAGCTGCTCAGGGGTGTTCGGCATCTGCATGATAACTGGATCCTCCATCGGGACCTGAAGACCTCAAACCTGCTGCTCAGCCACAAGGGCATCCTGAAGGTCAGACAGCTGTGACCTCATCACAAAACTCACATGGAAACTCTTTTTATTCATTGTTTTATTCAGATTAATGATATTTTCCTATAAGAAATAAAGCATTTGCCTAATAAGATTGGCTATCAGCTGGATTCATCCGTTACCAGGGCTGGGCTAAACATATTGACTTTTGATTGAATCAACTGATATTGATTCTTAAATCTCAAGTTCGATCTTCTAGTCAGTGCTGCTTTCAGTTGATGCGAGAACTAAACTTCACTAACACTATCTGTAGCTCCTGCCATCCAGTTTTTTAGTGCAAATCATCTGTTCTCTATGTGAATATATAGTAAAGTGTAATTTATTCCTGTGATCAAAACTGAATTTTCAGCATCATTACTCCAGTCTTCAGTGTCACATGATCCTTCACAAATCACTCTAATATGAGGATTTGATGGTCAAGAAACATTTATGATTATTATCAATGATGAATAGGATTCTTTGATGAATAGAAAGTTCAAAAGAACAGCATTTATTTTAAATAGAATCTTTTTTACATTGTAACAAAAGTTTGTCAGTAGGTTTTGTTTTTGGCGGGGGGGAAATAAGATAAATCAATACTTTTATTCAGCAAGTGACAGTAAAGACATTTATAATGTTACAAAAGATAAATGCTGTTCATTTGAACTTTCTATTCTTCAAAGAATCCTGAAATAAAAGTGTCCACAACTGTCTTCAACATTGAGAATAATAATGAATGTTTCATCATATTAGAGTGATTTCTGAAGGATCATGTGACACTAAAGACTGGAGTAATGATGCTGAAAATTCAGATTTGATGAAATTACGTTTTACAATATATATTCACATAGAAAACAGCTGTTTAACATTGTAATAATATTTAAAAATATAACTTTTTTGTATTTTTAGTCAAATAAATGCAGTCTTGATGAGCAGAAGAGACTTGTATTAAGAACCTAAAGAAAAAAAGTACCGATCCCAAACTTTTGAACGGCAGTGTGTATCCAAATTAATCTATATCGAATCACAAGCTTGTAAATCGGAATTGAATCGTGAAATTTGTGCCAATGCCCAGCCCTGCTAGTTACACATCATCACTTGTTTGCATATACAGACCCTTTCCAAAAAATTAGAATATCATGGAAAAGTTTATTTATTTCCATAATTCCATTCAAAATGTTAAACTTCCATAGATTATAGATTCAGGGCCCACAACTTAAACGATTTCAAGTATTTAGTTGTTTATTTGTACATAATTTGGGCTTCCAGCTCATAAAACCCACGAAAACAGGATTTCAAAAATTTTGAATATTACATGAAATCACACAGTAATTACACAGTGATACCATGGTCATTGAACCAGGTTTTGGTTCTTTTGGCAGTGTGGGCAGGTGCTAATCCTGCTGGAGAATGAAGGAAGCATGAAGTGCTCTGGAAATGTCCTGGTAGACCATCGCGTTGAGTGGACAGCACAGTGGACCAACACCAGTCGATGACATGGCTCCCCAAACCAACACAGACTGTGGAAACTTCACACTGGACTTCAAGCATCTTGGATTGTGTGCCTCTCCCTTCTTCCTCCAGACTCTGGGACCTTGGTTTCCAAATGAGATGCAAAATTTGCTCTCATCAGAAAAGAGGACTTTGGTCCACTGTGCTTTATTAAATCCAGAGTCAACGCAGCCGTCTACCAGGACATTTCCAGAGCACTTCATGCTTCCTTCATTCTCCAGCAGGATTTGCACCTGCCCACACTGACAAAATAACCAAAACCTGGTTCAATGACCATGGTATCACTGTGTAATCACTGTGTGATTTCATGTAATATTCAAAATTTTTGAAATCCTGTTTTCGTGGGTTTATGAGCTGGAAGCCCAAATTATGTACAAATAAACAACTAAATACTTGAAATCGTTTAAGTTGTGGGCCCTGAATCTATAATCTATGGAAGTTTTATGTTTTGAATGGAATTATGGAAATAAATAAACTTTTCCATGATATTCTAATTTTTTGGAAAGGGTCTGTATATATTGTTTTTGTGTGAACTGTCCCTTTAATGCTGTTAATATGACTGATATTCAGAAGATTAGCTAAGATGTGAATGTGTTTTGTAGATTGGAGACTTTGGTTTGGCTCGAGAGTACGGCTCTCCGCTCAAGCCCTACACACCTGTGGTGGTCACGCTGTGGTACCGGTCACCTGACCTGCTGCTGGGGGCAAAGGTCAGTCGATGACATCATCATCACGCACACACACCTGCAGGACAGAGCCGGAGATCAGGACGCACCAGAAATAATCACTAAATACAATTTAATGTGTGTACAGAGAGCAAGAGTTGGGATCCAACCACATTTTACACAGTAAACAACAACATATAAGCCTTTAAGACGGACCTGCCGTGAGCTTTAGATGAAGTGAAGACTTATGCTCCTGTAGAAGATACAGAAATATTGTTTAAAGAGCCTATATGTACAATTTGGGAAGCCTTGTTATTAGCGACACCTGTCGGGAGCACACGTGACGTCATCCGTTCGATTTCCCCGACAAACGTCACATAAACATCAGCCTTTTATAGATGAACTAAAGTTTTGTTAAAAGCTGTTCACAAATTGACAATAAAAAAAAGGTGATTAATACATGAAACCGTTACATATACGCCTTTAAATACTCCACTACCCATAATCCCGAAGACAATCCGTTTAAAATATAATTATCATTAAAACCGTGTTTGATTATCTTGATTTTAATAACTCACTGTAAATCCTGTCCAGCCAGCAATAGCTCTGGCGCCGGCGCACAATGTTAGTGTTTTTATATTTGAGAAGGAATGGCGGAAGGCAGATTAATCTTTGAAATCTTACATGATCACAAAAATATGATCAAACTCAGTAAACAATAAATCAACTCTGATTTCATTTTCAATACAATCGAAAACAGAGACGCAAGACGGCAAGTTGTGTTTGAATGAAACGAGAGGGCGTGCGTTGTGATGCGTGCGCTGTGTTATAATGCGTTGCTATTGACGACGGTCATTATAAGGAAGGAAATGCCACAGAATATAATCTTGCTTTAAAAAGTGCATAGAGCTGCTTGTTTTATTTGTTGTTTGTTGATTTTCAAATATAAAACTTGTTGAAATGATTTCAGTGTGAGCATCAGTTATTTTTGAACACTTTCATCTCGTTTTAACAAAACCGTGATAATATTGATAATCACGATAATTTTGGTCACTATTATCGTGATATGAAATTTTCATACCGTCCCATCCCTATTTGTATACAATACACGTTGTTTTGACAGCTTTACATAAAATCATGATGTTAATAATATCCTAATATTTTCATGCCTTATACAGTTTGCACTTTGAAAAGATACAAACAATCAGATTTGCTATATAGTATATATTTTGTAATCAGAAGTGAAGACGACGTCCCATGATGCTGATTTATATTTTATATATGTGAATACTCTTTTGTAAGCGTCAAAAGTTTAGTTTTTTTACGGCTGTGCAGCGATTAATCGCATCCCAAATAAAAGTCTGTTTTTGCATAATATGTACATGTATATATTTCAGAAATATTTGCATATATACTGTATATATAATTTATATTATATATAAATAACAAATATTTCTGAAATATATACATGCATGTGTGTGTATTTATATATACAGAATAATTATACACCGTACACACACACACACACACACATTATGCAAACACAGACTTTTATTTTGGATCTGATTAATCGCTGCACATGCTGTATTGTTTTTGTACTGGAATGTTTTGTAATGACGTTCTGATAAATGATATTGCATTGATATTTTGGATGTTTCTTTAGTCTCGTCTTCATCAGGTGTAAATATCACTCTTGGAGTTGAGTTTGCTGATGGTAGACGCTTGCTCTCGCTCTGTTGTGTGATCAGATGATCATCAGTACATGCTCTCGTGTGTCTCCTGACAGGAATACTCCACAGCCGTGGACATGTGGTCGGTGGGCTGTATATTCGGAGAACTGCTCACCCAGAAGCCTCTATTCCCTGGCAAATCCGAGATTGATCAAATTAACAAAATTTTCAAGGTATGTTTCATCTCATCCTGAAAGTCTTCAGTTAACTAAACCAGTGATTTCTGATAAGACTATTACAATATACTCATCAGTGTTGATATTCATATTCATTCTTTATTGTCCTCGATAGAGAGTTGTTTTCACAGACTGTACCAGGAGCAACATTCATCACACATAACACACACACACCACACAGACGTCTGCACACATACTGTAAATAGACATTGCAAAAAAAATTAAATGATGTTGATCTATAGTTGCTGAGGACATTCAAACTATATATGATGTTGCTGATAATCATGTGCATGAATTTTTTTTTTTTTTACATTGTTTGTTAGGAGGGACCAGGAGAGTCGTCTGTATCAGAGTATTAGTTTGCACACAAACCACCAGTGGCTGATGACTATATTAAAAGCGCTTGGTGGCCGCAATAATGCAGATATATACAGATTAATCGTGATAAATAAACTTATTTTTACATCATAATTAGGGATGCGCGATATATCGGCCACAATATCGGTATCGGCTGATATGTTCATTTTAAAATTATCGTTATCGGCCTGATAAAGTTTGTCCGATATATTAAAGCCGATGAATAATGTATAATCTCCTCCAGCTGAGACGCTTCAGATCCGCACTGTTCAATATGATGGTTATCAATTGCTTGAAATATGATTGGAATCACTTCAGAAAAGGAAAGTACAGTGCAGCGCAAGTCTGATCATGAGAACATCATAATCGTGTGTTTGGGACGAGGCTTTTACTGGTGAGACTTTTGATTTTGTAATCAGGCTCTCAAAAATTATATAAAAATTTGGATTCAGATTCATCGGCCAATATATCGGTTATCAGCTTTCAAATATTAATAATTATCGGTATCGGCCAAAATGTTTATATCACTGCATCCCTAATCATAATTTAATCTTTTTAGTTTTCGGAACCGAAATGTATCACTTCCAGTGCAAACACACACTGCTGAATCCCAGTGCAAACACACACTACCGAATCCCAGTGCAAACACACACTACCGAATCCCAGTGCAAACACACACTGCCGAATCCCAGTGCAAACACACACTGCCGAATCCCAGTGCAAACACACACTGCCGAATCCCAGTGCAAACACACACTGCCGAATCCCAGTGCAAACACACACTGCCACTGCCGAATCCCAGTGCAAACACACACTGCCGAATCCCAGTGCAAACACACACTGCCGAATCCCAGTGCAAACACACACTGCCACTGCCGAATCCCAGTGCAAACACACACTGCCACTGCCGAATCCCAGTGCAAACACACACTACCGAATCCCAGTGCAAACACACACTGCCGAATCCCAGTGCAAACACACACTGCCGAATCCCAGTGCAAACACACACTGCCAAATCCCAGTGCAAACACACACTGCCACTGCCGAATCCCAGTGCAAACACACACTGCTGAATCCCAGTGCAAACACACACTACCGAATCCCAGTGCAAACACACACTGCCGAATCCCAGTGCAAACACACACTGCCGAATCCCAGTGCAAACACACACTGCCGAATCCCAGTGCAAACATACACTGCCACTGCCGAATCCCAGTGCAAACACACACTGCCGAATCCCTTTCTAAACACTGTCTATTGTGCACAGTATCCCGGATTAGGATTGGGATTAGGATTAGTGCAGGATTAGTGGGATTTGATTGGCTGCCCAGACGGTGCAATGTTTTTGGCAAGAAAATAATAGCAAATGGGAAATTAAAAAACAGCAGTTTTTGAAAGCTTGATCCCAAGAGTAGTAATTAGAGTTGTAGTAATGAGTTTATCAGGATGCAGAGCTGGATAATGCCTGTTGATGCCAGTGAAGACTGTGGGATTGACCAGTGGGGACCGTTATATCACCAAGGCCGTTATATCAGCTGATATTTGGCTTTTTTTTTCTTATTATAAGCATATGCCGATACGTTTTTCTGCTTGCTTGATGATTTGGAAGCTGGACTTTTATTTTGAAAGCGCGGGGAACATTCTCCATCTTCATTGGTTTACTATCTCTGTTTAACCGGTCTGTCTAATAAAGTATTACCCAGTTTTTTGATGGTATTATAAGTGCCAGTACTAGCATGTAAAACCATAGATTTCCTCCTCTTTCAGTGTTAGCATGTCACAGAAGATGATATCCAGCTCGAGAGTCATTTCTGAACACGCCTCAGACTCTTTTATAGGGCTTTTGTTGTTGTCTGAAATGTAGTTGTTTGTGCATGTAAATGATCTACAGTTGCAAAGCAGAAAGAGTGAATCTGTGAAAGCCTGGTTTGTAGTCCTGCCATTACAACATCAGCTAGTCATCACACAGAGGTTACAGAAGTACATTTATTCAGAAACCACAATATAGTCGAGATTCATGTTTGGATTTATTACGGTTCATCACTGAAGATCTTCCTCTTCCTCGGCGCTGCTTCTGCGGTGTAGACTGTAGAGAGAGAGAGCAGGGTTGCCAGATTGCTAATATTACAGTAAGATACCAGGCAGAAATGTAGCATTTTAAGAGAAAAGCTCTGATTGGTGGATTTCAACACAAGGTGACATCTGGCAACCGCACTCAACACTTGTAGGACAGTCATATTATGTGTCCTTTTTTTCTCCCATCAATAATATTACATGTTAATAGTCACAGTTATCGTTTAATAACCTTGGTGTCATCTCGTCTCAGTCTCGGGAACACAGCTCGTCACAGTCAACACAGTAGAGTTGCTGGATTGGACGTGTTCACAGCTGACGTGTGTGTGTGTGTGTGTGTGTGTAGGACCTGGGCTCCCCCAGTGAGAAGATCTGGCCGGGATACAGTGAGCTTCCAGCGGTGAAGAAGATGACTTTCACAGAGTATCCCTACAACAACCTGCGTAAGCGCTTCGGTGCGCTGCTCTCCGACCAGGGCTTCGACCTCATGAACAAGTAAGAGCGCGCAACACTAGCATGTGTTTATGTATTTCTATATTTACTGGAATTATTGGTCACACTTTATATAGAGGTTATGCACTGAGTCAGTTTCCCGCAGGAACACACTCCCTCAGCCGGCCTGAGTGGCAGAAGAGCTGATGAGTGACTGGGTTTAATAGAGGAAACGCCAGTAAAACAAACGATTATCAGTTTAAACTAAAGGTTGGACTCGATTTAGTGTTCCTTACAACTCACCACAGATCCAGTGATCATGGATATTGAGATGCAGCAGGAATCATGTTTCTGACATTTATATGAGCCTGATTTCCACACCGGGGAAAAACATGAAGCAAATGGGCCTGTGAACGCTTTATATAAATACAACATTTAAATCCATGTGATCACTCATATCAGTGTTATATATATCATCATATCGTTCAGCCTTAAAACTTGTGTAGTTTTTTGTCAGTGTTTATTTAAAAACATCCAATTATGCAGAATATATGATGGTGAATTTTTAATTGAGTTCAATACAATATCAATACAATATATAGGGTGTGATTTTACCCCTAAATTCATCATATTGACACACAATGAAACTGCAAATCCTCCTTTCTCTGCCTAGATCCAGTTATTACTGTGAATCAGGGAATCATTCACTTCTGTTCTGTAGCTTTCAGCAGTCTGTAAAAATACCTCAGATTTCTTGTCAAATCTAGTTGTTCAGTCAATCTCAAAGCTCTTTCCGGTTTAGATGTGTTTGTGGCATTCACGCTGAAACCAGTGCTGTGTGTGATTACAGTCAGAAGTTATTTACAGATGTAACTCCACACAGGTATTTTTAAATACAAGTACAGTGCTGTCAATCGATGAAAAAAAAACTAATTAATTGCAAATCTTTCTGTAATTAATCTCGATTAATCTCACCTAACATTAAAGTTTTATGTTTTTATATTGTAATAATTTCAAATTTAATCTCCTAATTAATGTAGAAACAACGTAAAGTCTGTGTTTTAAATATTTGTTTAATGGCATCTTTTTATGAAAGTAGACACTTATCGACACTGCTACTGATGTCACGATGAAACGCGATATGATAAATATTTCTCAATTATAGGCATTCAGCATTACAGGATATAATTGAAAGCTATACATTTTAAAAAAAATTTAGGCTTTAAAAAACTTTTAATTTAAGTGAAATTAAAACAATCTTCACAAACTCCTTTAACTCGTGTAGGACTTCATTTAACTCATTTAAGACTTCATTGAACTCATTTAAGACTTCATTTAACCCATTTAAGACTCCATTTAACCCATTTAAGACTTCATTTAACTCATACAAGACTTAATTTAACTAATTTAAGACTTCATTTAACTCATTTAAGACTTCATTGAACTCATTTAAGACTTCATTTAACCCATTTAAGACTTCCTTTAACCCATTTAAGACTTCATTTAACCCACCCATTTAAGACTTCATTTAACTCATTTAAGACTTCATTTAACCCATTTAAGACTGCCTTTAACCCATTTAAGACTTCCTTTAACCCATTTAAAGGGATAGTTCACTTTGAAATTAATTTTTGGTATGTTTTAGCTTACCTCAAGTGCATCCAAGATGTAGGTGTCTTTGTTTCCGCAGTAGTTTCAATTTTGATATTTTTAGGTCAAACCGTTCTTGTCTGTCAGTCATATAATGCAGGTCTATGGTCATTATCTCAAAGAGCATGCACAGAGTCCAAATTAAAACAATTCCCCGTCGTCCAAATTAAACAATTCCCCATCGTAAGTACACGTTGATGGCCTAAGACACGAAACGAGCGGTTTGTGTGAGAAAACGAACAGTATTTATATCGTTTTTACCACTTATACGCAGCCATGTCGAAGTGATCTGATCTGACGTGTACGCAGACTGGTGCATATATATACACACTAGATGTCGCCTTGTCTACGGCAGTTCATTGGAACGAATGTCTTTAAGGCGACTTCTAGTGTATATATCTATGCACCAGTCTGCGTACACGTCAGATCAGATCACTTCGACATGGCTGCGTATAAGTGGTAAAAACGATATAAATACTGTTCGTTTTCTCACACAAACCGCTCGTTTCGTGTCTTAGGCCATCAATGTGTACTTACGATGGGGAATTGTTTCATTTGGATGACGGGGAATTGTTTTAATTTGGACTCTGTGCATGCTCTTTGAGATAATGACCATAGACCTGCATTATATGACTGACAGACAAGAACGGTTTGACCTAAAAATATCAAAATTGAAACTACTGCGGAAAAAAAGACACCTACATCTTGGATGCACTTGAGGTAAGCTAAAACATACCAAAATTTAATTTCAAAGTGAACTATCCCTTTAAGACTTCCTTTAACCCATTTAAGACTTCATTTAACCCACCCATTTAAGACTTCCTTTAACCCATTTAAGACTTCATTTAACCCATTTAAGACTTCCTTTAACCCATTTAAGACTTCATTTAACCCACCCATTTAAGACTTCCTTTAACCCATTTAAGACTTCCTTTAACCCATTTAAGACTTCCTTTAACCCATTTAAGACTTCATTTAACCCACCCATTTAAGACTTCCTTTAACCCATTTAAGACTTCATTTAACTCATTTAAGACTTCATTTAACTAATTTAAAGGTATAGCGGAGGATGTTTTACTTTCTGGTGGGTAACCTATACTATTGGTCCTCCTAATTGTCAATCATTCTGGTGAATCAATCAAACTTTTCAAAAAGTGGAGAGGGCGGGTCTTATCTAAAATTTGGAAAGATCCTCCGCTATACCTTTAAGACTTCATTTAACCCATTTAAGACTTCCTTTAACCCATTTAAGACTTCCTTTAACCCATTTAAGACTTCCTTTAACCCATTTAAGACTTCATTTAACTCCTATCGCACTTGAATGGTTTAAAAACATTTGCATGAATGAGAGTTTGAAGATATAATGTAACGCTAGCCAAAGGATGATGGGAAAAATGGATGCTGCATTAATTGCGCTATACATTTTGAACGTGGTAAACTGAACAAATTAATCGCATGCATTAACGCGTTATGACAGCCCTATTATGTACACAATAAGTGCATTGTATCAAATGATTAATTGGAAACACTTTACAATAAGGTTTAATCTGTTAGCATTAGTGTATTAGTTAACATGAACTAACTATGAGTCAGTTCATGAAAAATACAGTTGTTGATTAATAATTAATAATTAATTATAATAATAATTTGTTACATTTATATAGCGCTTTTTCTGAGACCTCAAAGCGCTTTACATAGAAGGGGGGAATCTCCTCAACCACCACCAATGTGCAGCATCCACTTGGATGATGCGACGGCAGCCATATTGCGCCAGAACGCCCACCACACACCAGCTTACTGGTGGAGAGGAGACAAAGCAATGAAGCCAATCAGTATATGAGGATGATTAGGAGGCCATGGTAGAGAGAGGCCAAGGGGCAAATTTGGCCAGGATGCCGGGGTTACACCCCTACTCTTTTTCGAAGGACATCCTGGGATTTTTAATGACCACAGAGAGTCAGGACCTCGGTTTAACGTCTCATCCGAAGGAATGAATGATTGTTCATGTTAGTTCTAGCGTTAACAAATAACTTGTGATTTTAAAAGTGTATTAATAAATATAGAAGTAAACATTTACTGTAGAATTATTGTTCATTGTTAACAATTATTACCAATTGAAACCTTATTGTAAAGTGTTACTGATTCATTTAAATGTTAGTACATAGTTTTTAAAGACACTTAATATAAAGTGAGACTGAAATATTTATATTCTACATTAAATGTAAAGAAAACTTTCTTTATTAACTTAAAGGAAACAATATCAAATGATATAGAACACTTACTGATTTGTTGCTATCAGTACATTCAAGTGATTATATTAGTAAATCAGCCGACTGTTGTGCCAGCAGTGTAGAATACGTCATAGGAATGACTATAAGAGGTTCAGATGTCCTGGAAGTCCTCCTTACTCACGCACGGACAGAGGAACTGTGTGTGTTGCTGTTGTTTTGCTGAAGTGCAGAAACAGCTGCTTCACATTATGAAGCACTTAAGAACTAAAGACTATAACTAAGATGTTATAAATGTCATTGAATGTGTTTGAAAGTGTTGTCAGGTTGCCGATATATGCGTTCCCTGTCTTTCATGCATTAAACTTAATGTGTTTTGTTCTGGAAACCTGAAGCATTTCCGGATGTTTACAGACCTTGTCATCGAGTCTGTTGAGCGATTGCGACTCGTTCATCTGGAATAAACAGCCATCGATCTGAGCGCTGCTTCGACATGTTTTCAGACGTCTCTGATTTATTTCTCCAGTTGAAATCTCTCGTTCTTGTTTGCATAGTTTGAGGGAGTCGATCTGCGTCACAGCCGGGCTGAAAATACCACAATCACATGAGAAGAAAGAGGACGGACGTTTAAGATCACAGTAAACGTGCCTCATTCGGTCACAGTTATTCTGTCGGACTGCTTTGAAAATGCAATTATTGGGTTACAATTTACTGGGATATCTAGTGACCATCCCACTTCACAACGACCCTCGCGGACCTCGAAGGATGCAGCCTCTAGTATCTCTTACTTTGTGTCCATTGAGTTCAGAGCCGACCGTTGAGTGGCGTCGAAACATGCCACTCATTCTTTCAGATGATTTAAAGGCCCCCTGAAATCAAAATGTATGTTTTTTTTTTTTAGCTTTTACTATGAATGTGTTATCCTTAAAGGAACACTCCACCCATTTGCATTAAGCTTTGCAATGTTAGAAACCCAGTCATACTATTGAATGGTCGTGCAACATTTTCTCATTTTCCCCTGAGACGAGAGAAATCTGTATTTACCTCTTTACACTTCCTCTTACAATGACGCAAAAATCGTCATTTTGCGTCATTGTAGGAGGAAGTGTAAGAGGGGGGGATTTCTGTTAAGACTACAAGCACTAGTTCCCACCCTTTCAAACCCGCCCATAGGGGGTTGGACCTAATGCACTAACAGACCTATCACAGATCAGTGCCAGTGCATTTGATTTCACCGGCAGAAACCTGCATGTCCGGCCGTCGAGATCGTCCAAAATGTCCGGGATTCGGCTTTGCTTTCTACGGTCGCCATTCATCATGTTTACTGTGGCGAGCAGGACGAGGCTAGGGCCGCGGGAGAAAGACGCGAGGCCGGTGGCGTGATCGGTTGATGTGCGTTTTACCATTGCTAAGAAAATACCCACTCCTCCGTGAGAGATACGAGACCAGTGCGTCTCACAGGTGTCGGTCATTAGTAATCACGCCACCGGCCTCGCGCCGTTCTCCCGCGCCCCTCAGCCTCGTCCTGCTCGCCACAGTAAACATGACGTTCTCCCGCGGCCCTCAGCCTCGTCCTGCTCGCCACAGTAAACATGATGACGTTCTCCCGCGCCCCTCAGCCTCGTCCTGCTCGCCACAGTAAACATGACGTTCTCCCGCGGCCCTCAGCCTCGTCCTGCTCGCCACAGTAAACATGACGTTCTCCCGCGGCCCTCAGCCTCGTCCTGCTCGCCACAGTAAACATGATGACGTTCTCCCGTGGCCCTCAGCCTCGTCCTGCTCGCCACAGTAAACATGACGTTCTCCCGCGGCCCACAGCCTCGTCCTGCTCGCCACATTAAACATGATGACGTTCTCCCACGCCCCTCAGCCTCGTCCTGCTCGCCACAGTAAACATGATGACGTTCTCCCGCGCCCCTCAGCCTCGTCCTGCTCGCCACATTAAACATGATGACGTTCTCCCACGCCCCTCAGCCTCGTCCTGCTCGCCACAGTAAACATGATGACGTTCTCCCGCGGCCCTCAGCCTCGTCCTGCTCGCCACATTAAACATGATGACGTTCTCCCGCACCCCTCAGCCTCGTCCTGCTCGCCACAGTAAACATGATGACGTTCTCCCGCGCCCCTCAGCCTCGTCCTGCTCGCCACAGTAAACATGATGACGTTCTCCCGCGGCCCTCAGCCTCGTCCTGCTCGCCACATTAAACATGATGACGTTCTCCCGCACCCCTCAGCCTCGTCCTGCTCGCCACAGTAAACATGATGACGTTCTCCCGCGCCCCTCAGCCTCGTCCTGCTCGCCACATTAAACATGATGACGTTCTCCCGCGGCCCTCAGCCTCGTCCTGCTCGCCACAGTAAACATGATGACGTTCTCCCGCGCCCCTCAGCCTCGTCCTGCTCGCCACAGTAAACATGACGTTCTCCCGCGCCCCTCAGCCTCGTCCTGCTCGCCACAGTAAACATGACGTTCTCCCGCGGCCCTCAGCCTCGTCCTGCTCGCCACAGTAAACATGATGACGTTCTCCCGCGGCCCTCAGCCTCGTCCTGCTCGCCACAGTAAACATGATGACGTTCTCCCGCGGCCCTCAGCCTCGTCCTGCTCGCCACAGTAAACATGATGACGTTCTCCCGCGGCCCTCAGCCTCGTCCTGCTCGCCACAGTAAACATGATGACGTTCTCCCGCGGCCCTCAGCCTCGTCCTGCCCCGCCTTAGCTTCTGTTTCAGTGGAAATTACGTCAACGCATCAGACAAAGCACTTCAGTGGGGCTTTAATGTAAGCACAAGAACATTTAAAGTCGACATGAAAGTGAAGATGTGACGTGTCGTATAATCGAGTGAAACGCTTCTGGAACAAGTAGAAATGTGGGCGGGGCTTGATTGTGTCTGTGGGGAATTGATTGGATGGTTGTGTTTTGCTATTGGATGATCTCATGTGAGTGACAGGTTATAGCCCCGCCCTTGTCATCAGAGAAGAGAAGAGATGCTGCAAGAGGAAGTGATTCTGATTCAAGATTATTAACACAATAATTATGTGCACTGATAAATCATTGAGAATAAACACTGTGATATTACATTAAAAACTAAAGTGTTGACAATATATAATGACTTAAAGATGATGTTCGGTGTAACGGCACCTTGACGGACGGTTGAATTCCAGGTAAAAATAAGCGTTCCTGTGATATAGAGCGGGTCGATTCACCCTCATGCTTTAGTTTCCAGTTCCTGCAGTGACGTTCACATCAGCTGCTCCTGTCATCAAGTCAAGTCTCCTTTATTTATACAGCGCTTTTTACAATACAGAGTGTTTCAAAGCAGCTTTACAGAGATAACAGAAAAATAATGCAACAAGGTTTGTTTCCAGAAGGAAATAGTCGAGCAGTCGAGCTTCAGTAAGTTCAGGGATGTTCATTACAGGACTTTCTCTCACCAGTCTGCTTCCCCGTCTCAGGTTCCTGACGTACTGCCCTGCGAAGCGCATCAGCGCTGACGAGGCGCTCAAACATGAGTACCTGCGCGAGACGCCGCTGCCCATCGAGCCCTCCATGTTCCCCACCTGGCCGGCCAAGAGCGAGCAGCAGCGCGTGAAGAGAGGAACCAGCCCGCGCGCACCCGAGGGAGGACAGTTCAGCCAGATGGTACTCTCTCAGCTCAACATCTTTCTTAAAGTCCTCCTGTACTCATTTTAGCCCTTAAAGGTGCAGTGTGTAAGTTTAGCAGCATCTAGTGGTGAGGTTGTGAACTGCACCCAACAGAAGTTACGGTGGCCAACAGGAAGTGATGCTGTCGTCTGAGACAGCAGAGAGTAGCCAGTTAAGCGGAGATTTCTTTACAAAGATAAATTAAGAAATAAGGTTTACTTAATTATTCAGTAAAACAATGGTATTGTGAATATTATTGTGACTTGTTCATCATTGTGTCAGTGTTTTATTCGCTGACTTTAGCTGAAGCTTCTTATCATGAAGAACAACATCGTGAGGAAACGTGTTTGTCCGTTCAGGGCCACCGTAGAAACATGTGGATGTAAGCGGACCCGTGGTGTGTGTGTAGAGAGAAACGCCTTATTCTAAGCTAATAAACACACAATGGTTCATTATGTAAGGTCTTTATACACCACTGACAACATAGTTATGTTTATGATATTGCATTTCTGTCAACAGATCCTCCTACATATCACACAATGCACCTTTAAAACTCATCTTTGATCACCAGAATTACATATTTAAACGTTTTTTCCTTGAAAAAAATGTCTTCACGACTTAAAATATCTTGAATGTAACTTGACACCCTTACCTCATTTAGTATGCACAGTTCTACGAATATGCAAATGAGCCTTTTATTTATTTTTTTAATTTAACATTTGTTTAATTATTTTTTTGTCATTGAATATCCTGTTAAACAAAAAAACAAAAAAATCATTACAGCAGAAAAATGGGTTGTGAACATTGTTGAAATGTTGAAAATTGTCATAATTTACTCACACTTCTGTCGTTCCAAACCCCTCCTTTCGTTCATTTTTATAACACAAATGAAGATATTTTAATGAAATCTGAGAGATTTCTGTCCCTCCATTGACAGTTACGCAACTACCACTGTGACGCTTCAAAAAGTTCACAAAGAGATCGTAAAACTAATATATATGAACTGAACCGTTTAGTCCAGATTTTCTGAAGAGACTCGGTAACAGAATTAATTATGAACAGATGTAATTATGAACAGAATTTCAAGCATACTTTAGTAAAAGCCTAAATTACATCAAGATGAACAAAAGGACGGGTTTGGAACGACATAAGTGTGAGTATTTAATGACACGACTTTGATGTTTGGGTGAACTATCCCTTTAAAGCTGTTCTGAATCTCAGTTCTGTCTCTGTGGACCAAGATAATACCTAATAAATCACTGTCTTTTCATGTGCTCATCTTTTTCTTCCTGTAATTCACGGTTATTGTTACTGATCCTCATCTCTTCTGTTGTGCTCTTCAGGGTGATGATGATCTGAAAGATACTGGTTTCCATTTGACCAGTGCGAACCAGGGCGCGTCCAAAGCCGGTCCGGGATTCAGCCTGAAGTTCTGAGCCCGATGGCCTCTGGGTTTCTCTGAACGCGTCTGTCATGACGCTGAGACTCACTTTAAGAGCAGTTCACTGAACTCCACACACACACACACACACACTCTGGGGACCCGTTTCTCACAGCGCCAAGGACCTCCGTGAAGCTCGAGTGCTTCAGATTCCTCATGCTCCTCTGAAATATAATGTGTTGGTTTGTCTTGCTTGGTTCTTTTGTCCAGCTTGAAAACAAGTAGAGCGTTTATTTTTCTGGTAGTTGAGGAGTAGGATCAAGAAACTTATTTTAGTGATATATGAATATTAAATAAAACTGTTTTGAAAACATTGATACTATGGTCTTTTTGAATACTTAATTCTGATTGGCTGGACGGTGTGCGTTCAAATCGCTAAAACTAAATTCATAAAATGGTCCCGTCTTGGAAACCCTGGAAGGTTCTGTATGTGAATCGCCTGAGGGAACCGTTTAAGAGGAGGAGCCGCTCACACACAACGCCTTTTTCCACTTTCCGATGTTGGCGGACACGTTGGCCACTAGGCGGACGAGTTGTAACCTCAGCGTCTCACACATGACACGGCATTCCACTGTCCTGCTGCTCTGTGTTTCTGTGAACCGGTCCTAAAAATCACCAAAATGACATTAAATGTTTTTTCCTTGGAAAAAAATGTCTTCATGCCTTAAAATATCTTGTATGTAACTCGACACCCTTGCCTCATTTAGTATTTGCGGTTCTATGAATATGCAAATGAGCTCTGCCTCCACTCACTCACAGCAGCTATCGCTGTCATGCTAGTCATGCTAGTACTTTGACACGGCATTCAACTTTTTTTGTGTTCTGTTACTGTCCTGCTTCTTTGCGATGTGTTTCTGTGTTCTGTATGTGTGCAGTTTTGCTTTAATGAAGGCCGAGTCTCACACACACACACACACACACAGAGAAACATTCAGAAGCACAGAAACTTCCCTGTGACTTATCAGTGAAATAGTGAGCATAGTAAAGTGTGAGAATCAACTGCTAGTTCTTTCCTTCCACCCTGCTTCACATCGAGTGATTCTCTGTCTTTAAGTCCTTAAAGTCCCCCTGTAGTCAATCACTTTATCCCTTAAAACTCATCTTTGATCACCAAAATTACATATTTAAACGTTTTTTCCTTGAAAAAATATTCTTCAAGCCTTACTGTAGCTTGACTGTAACTCGACACCCTCGCCTCATTAAGTATGCGTGGTTCTATGAATATGCAAATGAGCCCCGCCTCCACTCACTCACTCAGCTCAGAGATCCACTGGTTGACGATCACACGTTGATCTGATTGGTTACAAGGTAGTTTGTGACGTCAGAAACACCAGCGATTTCAAAGCGTGTTTTTGAGACTGTCTTTGGTTCACTGCAGTTTTAAGGAGGAAATACTCAGCAATGCTGTCGACTTATGAACTTACACATGCTTTGCCTTAAAGTGATTCCAATCATATCGTTCCTCGTTATAGATGTGGACTATTCTTTTACATTTAGAAGGTCTTTATCGTTGAGTCATCATCCTTGCTGTGAACGGGCCTTTATTCATTACTAATCTTTCCTCTTCACTAACATTGTAAATCTGAAGCACTGCATTAATGCCAATCATCATCATCATCTTGCGTGTCTTGAGAAAATGTTGCAATATTTGAGTTACAGTAGAGATGTTTTCCATTGAATAACAATGTATATTTTGGTCTTAAGCGTTCATATGACTTCAGAAGACTGAATATAGCACCTCAGTCACACACACTTGTATGTTATGCTTGGGTTTGAACAACTTGTGTTTGTTTTTAATTTTTTAAGCTTCACTTTCAGTATTCTGAGACGCAGCCAGCTTATCCTTCACAAATCCTTCTTTTGTTTTCTGGGTTTGGAACAATATGAAAGTGTTCTGTTATGTGAAAATCTCCAAGTCATTTTTCTGGAGTTAAATCCCCACTTGCTCCTCTCATTATATAAGGTCTCGAATCGTTTGTTTCCAGCTGTAAAAGGGGATTTCAGGAGTGAGCCGTCCACCTTCATGACCGTTTGTGTTCCACTAGTTTTCCACTCTTTAAATCGCTGCCATGTCTTCAGGATTCCTAATAAACGCTTGTAATGCGGACGGGTGGCATCTCACACCGGTTACAGTCAGAGACGGGCCGAGTCCCCCGTGCGTTACAGCAGAACTGAAACCAGAAGCTTGAAGAAGCCTGGATCTCTACCAATACTTCATACGGTTGATTATTGTGTCTATGAAAGGAAAATGCTTGTGGAATACAGTGAGAGAGCAGTCGTGTTGTTCATCTGTGCACTCCCATACAGCTAATCTTAAACCATTCAGTCTCAGATCACGCTGGATATTGTGAATCGTCAGGTTTTGTTCATGTCACCTTCAGTACTGAAGAAACAAACAATACTAAGACGTTCAGAAATGCATATACATTTTTGAAATTTGTCATTTTAAGATTAAAACTTCAAACATTCTGAGTCGATTAAACAAAGGCTTCAAATTGATAGAATAAATTGTTTTATTTGGCAAAATAAGAAATGTATTTACAACACGTAAAAACCCTGATATCAAAACTTTTAGCAATGTGAATGAACTGATATGAATATGTGCCCGAGTGAGTGATGAACTTTCATCCTTGATCAGAAACCACAGGATCAGGGTTCGAGGACGCTGGTCTGAGCTCGTGTTCTGGCTATAATCCGTGTCTTAGAGGAGCAGCTCACTTCAGAAGTACTATTTCCTGATAGTTTACTCTCCCCCACGTCCAAAAGTTCATGTCTGTCTGTCTTCAGTCGGAAAGGAATCAAAGGGGTGCTATAATGCCCTTTCCACAAGATGTAAAATAAGTCTCTGATGTCCCCAGAGTGTGTGTGTGAAGTTTTAGCTCAAAATACCCCACAGATATTTTTATATAGCATGTTAAAATTGTCACTTTTGGGAGGGTGAGCAAAAACGCACCGTTTTTGTGTCTGTTCCTTTAAATGCAAATGAGCTGCGGCTCCCGGCACAGGGGGCGGAGCTTCAACAGCTTGCACTCACACAGACATGCACTGAAAATTTTAAACAACTTTTAGCCCTTTATGTTAAAATCGGAGTCAGACAATGATGGAGAGACTCCAGAAGAAGTGACAACATGTAGAAGCAACAGGACATTTCTGAATGTTAGTTGATGAAGTTATGAAGCTGATGTGTAGTTATCTTCTAGTCATTGATTAGCATATTCTGTCTTGATAATCTATAAATCGTGTTCCGGGGGCGGGTTTATATAAATTCTAGGGTTGGTGATGTCACTAACCCGGGAGGAATGTGGTGTAGTCTCTACCAGCCGTTTGTTGTAGTCCTTAAAAAGTGATTTCTTTAAAAGCAAATATCTCCCTTTGCTTTGAACTTTGAGCGTTGTAACTTTGCAGATGTTGTTTATGCTCAAACAGCAACATTACACACTAACTAAAGCTAGAAAAGTCAAATAATCAACCGCCCCTTTAAGGTTTTTGAGGAAAACATTACAGGATTTTTCTCCTGTGACTTCAATGGGGTCCAACGGGTCGAAGGTCCAAATTGGTAATTTTCTAAAAATAAAAAAACATTTATATACTTTTTAACCACAAATGCTGGTCTTGCACTAGCTGTGATGCGACACACATTACGTAATCACGTTGAAAGGTCGAGCGTGATGTAGGCGGAAGAACTGACCCAGTGTTTACAAAGCAAACGTGCAAAGACTGAATCAAATGCCATTTAGAAAAAAGAAAAAGAAAAAAAAAAGTATAACAACGATGTCCGCGATTTTGAAGAAATTTGGAGAAAATGAGATGGAGTTTTTCGCCCTTTCCTACTTTTATGAACCGGATCACACGTGACCTTTCAACATGATTACGTAATGTGTGTCGCATCACAGCTAGAGCAAGACCAGCATTTGTGGTTAAAAAGTATATAAATGTTTATTATGTTATAAAATGGCAGATGTTTTGTCTAGATAAGACTCTTATTCCTCGGCTGGATCGTGTCGAGACTTTGAAGCTGCACTGAAACTCACATCTGGACCTTCAACCCGTTGGACCCCATTGAAGTCACTATATGGAGAAACATCCTGGAATGTTTTCCTCAAAAACCTTCATTTCTTTTCGACTGAAGAAAGAAAGACGTGAACATCTTGGATGACGTGGGGGGGAGAGTAAATGATCAGGAAATTTTACTTCTGAAGTGAACAAAATGTTTAAGAGTATCTCAAAAGCGCACTCGTACCCTCCAAGAGTACGTGGTCAGCACCTTGTTCTTCTTCCTCACAACGCAGGTGTATGTGCCCTCGTTGATGGCGTTCGCCACGATTGTGATGTGGTCATCTTTCAGGGAAATGTATCCGGGATGAGAGAATTCCAGAAGCTCGCCGTCTTTATACCAGCTGTCGGTGTGGGAGAATGCTCATGGTTAGGACATTTGTAACAAACACAAACCTTAAAGATGCTTGAATATACCTGACTACATCCAGATTTCAAACTGTGCAAATTTAAAGGATTGACCAAAGCCCTTCATATTCCCTTTCACATAATCTTAGGTTATTGTCATATGAACTGACAACATTTGGCGTAATCACCCAAATCATTTGCATTGCATTAACGCAATAAATTTGGTCCCGAGGACCAGGAGTGAAAACTGAGATAATGGGTCTCATTCATTAATAATGGCATGTTTTTAAACCAGGGGTTGGCAAGCCAGGCCCTGGAGATCCATTTTCCTACAGAGTTAATCTCCAACCTTAAACAAACACACCTGAACGGGCTAATCAAGGTCTTCAGGAGTTTGTCCTGCAGAGTTTAGCGCCAGTCCTGGATCAGTGGACCAATAGAGGGCCAGAGTTGCCCAGCTTTTCACAAAACATTTCCTCCAGACTGACGACAGGTGCATGCACACAAATTTAAAATAGGATTCAGAGTTAGGATGTTCCTACGATACGGTCCCAGATCTTAATTCATTTGAGAACTCATGATCTCAATGACACCGGCTTGAGCCTCAGCAGGAAAAATAATGGGAAAAACAGCTGATAGAGACCTAGAGTGTCCATACAGACTCAAGGCTAAAAATTGCATCTGCAGTTCTAAATTCTGACTTACAGGGGCTTTCGCACCAGGTTGTTCTAGGATCTAACCACCAGGGTGTTTCCAGAGAACTAATGGTTCCCCTAGGAACGTTTTCCTGGTTGCATTCACACTGCCAGTAGGAACTCTGAAGTGACATAAGACACGCTTGTTGTTGTGACTTTTATTTTGACGGCGCGGCGGACCTTTATTTTGACGGCACTGAGAACGCCAGCCAGAGCCTGAGCAAACACAAAGTACTCGCATTCTCCATGTTCATTATTTTACGATCTGTCAAACAGTCCTGTCTAATACATTATTAGATAGAACAGTTATACATAGAAATTAAACAGTAATGAAAAGT
Source organism: Leuciscus idus (assembly GCA_021554675.1). Taxonomy (NCBI): domain Eukaryota; kingdom Metazoa; phylum Chordata; class Actinopteri; order Cypriniformes; family Leuciscidae; genus Leuciscus; species Leuciscus idus. The sequence continues at coordinate 2,285,456 of CM038639.1, read as the reverse complement.
AATTAGCGTGTGCCGTGTGGTTGATGTCCAGTGTCACTAGCTGAGCAGAAATACATAATCATGTTTCTCTTGGTCACTCAAAGTTGCATTCGATTTTCTCCTCAGCGTAAAGGTTGAGACGCCCATCTATCACTGTTTTCAATGTTCTTAGAGTTAGTTTCTGGAGTAAATATATAGGCTATAATCTGTGTGTTTACACAGCCTTTTTTTAAATGGCGGGTGCTGGTGTTTCGCGTGTGTTTGGCCAATCAGCGCCAATAGTGCTGGTTTAGACCGACTCTGAAGTAGGAGTAAATTAGTTCCTCCAAAAGGAGTTCCTAGAACTAAAATCGTTCCTAGTTCCTGCGGTGCAGACACACCAAAATCCGACAACTTCCGCCAATAGTTCTAGGAATTATGAAAAGTTTCCTCCGGTGCGAAAGCCCCTTTACAGGGGTAAAGTGAATGTCACTATAAACAAATCTTTTGCAAAGTCCTAAATGTCAAAAAAACATTAAATGAAATCCTCTGCTTCAGTGTTGTAGAACAGTGCTTCTCAAACCTGTCCCTTACCATTGCTCATTTTGGATGTGGACCTCATCAAACACACCTGATTTAACTCATTAGCTCACTAGTAGAGCCAGCAAGACTTGAACTGGGTGTGACTGAGGGAGACATCCAAAATGTGATTGTGGGGGATCCCCAGGACAGGTCTGAGAAGCACTATTGTAGACCAATAAAACACAAAAACCACCAAGGGGCAAATGCTTTTATAGGCAGTGTAATAAAACTTTTTTAGAAACAGCATGAATATGGAAACCAGTCAGAGTTAATATAACAATCTGTGTGTGGAAAAACAAGGACTCACTAGATTTTGCCTTTCCTGGCTGCAATCTTCTTACCACAGCGGAAGGTGAGGTTCTTTCCCTCCACAACAAACTTGTGTTTTGTCCGTGGGGGGGTTGCAGTTGGCGGGGCAGTGGGAAATGGGAATTCTGTTTGAAAGTTAAAATGAAATCAGCACTTATTATTCATCCAGAACATCAATGAATTATGGTTGCTAGCAGTGGAATTGTTCTCTTGTACACTCCCGGTGTTGAAGGTGGCCTCGCTCCCTCTCCACTGTTGACTCCAAACATCTATTCATTAATCTACTAAATTTTGGGAGTGGCGCTGAAGTGAAAAAATGCTGACAGTGGGGTTGGGGAATCAGAAAATGTGTGGTGCAAAGTCTCCATGCATCTAATATACCAAAGCATTTGAATTAATTGAAGATGTGTGAGATAAGGGTTGGAACTGAAGTCTGCAGGAAGGTCTACCATAGACCCTATGGCTGAGCCATTAAGTTGGCCATTACCTGTTCACCACAAGTAAAGCTTTGTTCATTTTCTGCTCCAGAGAGAACTGGAATGGAGAGTAAAGGTCCTTAACCAGCTGGGGGTGGCATCTTCTTTGTAGGAAACCAGGATGGCTGTCTCCCAATCAACATCAATTTCAAGTTTGGTTCAAGATAAAGAATCGATATCCAATACTATTAATGACTACTGCTTTTGAACTTCTTCAGAGTACAACCATCTTTTCCAAACTGTATCTCCAGAACACCTTGTGCATTCACAAGACTGCCTTCACCACCCCTACTGGCCATTACAATTACTAGGTAATGCCATTTAGGCTGGTCAATGCATGGGACAAAATCCTGCAAACAAGTCCAACGCTTCCAAGGTTTTGCCCATTTTTACAGATGATTCATTTGAAACTAGCGGAACCCTTTTACTGCAGAACCACTTCTGACTGAGAATCCCTGTAGCCAGTTCCTGTGGACTGTGAAGGCTGGCCAGGCATTTATTCAGCTCAAGCAGGGATTGAGTACCATACCCATACTGACCCTCCATGTCCTGAGTTGCTCTTCATTGAGGATGTAGATCTCACCCTGAAAGGAGCTTTGATATCAGAAATCAGGAGTTCTCGGCAGTGGAGGTGCTATTTAAAGAATGGGGACACCGCTTTCACAGCATCTCCTAGGGCACTTTCCTGTTTTGGAAGGCTTTCAGTCGTCTCATTGAATAATCCATCAGCCTGTCTTTGTCTTTCACCCTCAATCTAATGATCAAACAGGGAGGGTTATCCAGGAGAAGACCATAAGATGCATGGTCTGTAACAACCACACTTCTTAGAGCTCACATCTGATTAGGGAAGAGTTCGCTACCAACACCTTATACCATTCCTCTGCAAGTATGTCCCCTTGTGCCAGTCTGGGTTCCTGAAGGAGGGCTTGGACAGCCCAATTGAACAGCAATAGGAAAAGTCTAATCAGTACCGCACATCTGGAGCACTACTCTGTCCAGCCCAGAGGGTTTGGCTCTCAGCAAAGGATCTCCCTCTTTCTATTGAGTTTCAGAAACTGGGCCCTTCATTGGTCCCTTCAAGATCCTCCGAAAGATTAGCCCCGTTTCTTACTGTCAGGAGTCAAGTTTGATTCCTCAGCTTGTTTTCCTTCTCCCTCTTCTCCACGTGCGCTCTCGCACAGCTGTCCGCTATCTCAATCAGCGTTCGGGCCCTCGCTCATCATCTCACACCTGTTCCCCTTTGCCCTGATCTTCTTTCTATTTAGATCTCGTCTTCTCTCCTCTTTGTCGGTTTATTGTTTGTTCATTCATGCCTGTTACAGACGCCTCATCGTTGTGATTTACCTCTTCTTAATCTTGTCCTGTTCCGTCCTGTGTGTGTTTCAGACGAGAGGTACCACCTGTTATCCTCTGCCAACAAGCCTGCTATTCTGTGCTGCTGTTTCTGCCAAGTGGAGTCAGTAGTCGTCGTTTCCAGTGCGCATTTTCTGACAGCAACTACCTGTGCCTTTCACCCCGACTGGTTGCAGCCTAGTCCTTTTGGGTTTCATTCTCCTGTTCTGCGTCCACCTAGACGGCTGGTGGCCGGTAGACAGCGTATTTTATCATTTATCTGCTATTCAATAAATCTCTGTAACCAGCTTTCGCTTTTGGGTCCTTTTCTAACTGTGACACTTACTGGCTCTTGCTGGTCCCTTTCACATCTCACACTTAAAGCCTGATATCTGTTGTTCTCTCTCTCTCTGTGGTCACTACTGTAGCTCCTCACTGTGCCACACATCATCAGGGTCTAAATGAAGTTCTGGGTAAATATTTCCCCCTCAGAAAGTCTCTGCTCGGGAGGTAGTACTTTTTCAAAGTTCAGGAACTTTCAGGGGCGGGACTTGGGCACTGAAAATGCTGATTGATTGAGTTCATGCCGCATTTTGATTGGTTGACTCAGACAGCAACAGGTCTGGGGGAAAAAGTTCCTGGGACAAATTATTCCGGCTAATTTCGGTGAAAACGCGGCTTAAGTTGCTGTCTGGGATAGCTCCAGGAACGTCAGGAACTGTTGGGAGTTTATGGGAGGGGCTCCTGTCTAAACTGACCCTCTCTATGTTCTTAGGATTTAGCTGCAAATCATGATGATTGCTTTTACTTGTTTTCCCTTGAACATACTTTGTTTGTCAGCCATTTCTGGTAATGTTGAGTACCCTTGAATCTTTAAGCACCACGCAATCTGGAAGTCCAAGGTTTGATTCCTACCTAGAACATCTGTCACACAAACTTGTTCCAGCACCACTCTTTCAGAAAAAAATCTGACATTTCACTCCTCATCTCATTCCCTAACATTACAAGTTTAGACCCACGTTCAGTGCATTTTCTGTTTTCGGTAGAATAGTTTGCAGAGACTTCTGCACCATTATTTGAATACATTTTCTGACGCCTGTGGTGTAATCTATTTCAAATAAACTTGCCTCTTAAAGACATGCAAAAGCAAAACGAACTGTGGTTATTTGCTGTATGTGTATTTGAGATGGTCTCTTTCTGTCTAAGTGGCCGGAATAAGCTCCTATGAGGACCAAACTTTATGTAGTTTATGTCTAATCTGTCTCATGGTTTTTCTATACACAAATACGTTTTTTAGGTGATCCCTGGTCTAAGTAACAGGCCTCTTACCGTAACAGAAGTCACAGCTGGACGGACAGTGTTTCTGCATGAGCCTCCTCTTGCTGTCACAATAACCCTTCCTTGCCCAAGAAGGACAGATAAATAATCGATCCAAACATCCTGCAGTGGCATGGACAGAAAAACAGCAAATAAGAAGGTGTCAGGTAATTGTAGAAAGGTAATAAGTAATCCAGATTTGAAATATTTATGAATGTTTATTTGTGCTTATGTGTAAAATACCATAGAGTCGATGTAAGCCCCAGACCTCATCTTGAGTAATTAGTTTGCGGCCCGTCAGTGTGGCATTGAGGTGCATTAAAGCTCTGGTATTCTGAGAATGCATCAATCCCAGTACATGACCGATCTCATGAGCCGCCACGTGAACTAGATCTGTCAGCCACACTCCTGAATACAACGACAATCACACACAGAAACACGTTCAAAATGGCTTTTTTCTTTCCATGAACAAACGCCTGTCATGCACGTGTAAAAGTTTGCCAGCTGAGACGCATTATTACTTGCCTTCTAGAAATTGCATGATTTGCCTTCCAGAATTTAAGAATTCAACGTCTTATTTTACCAGTAGGAAATCATACAAAAGTTTTCTTGCCAGGCACGATTTGACACATTTCCAATAATAAGTCATTTTACTATACTAAAAGCAAAAACGCCACACAATTGCAGCCAACCAGAACATACTTGGTGTTGAATATACAACTGTGGCTTTATGATTGACAAAATGCTTCAACTCAACCCTGTTTCAGAGGCTAAAGAAATGAATAACTGGAGAATTCAACTGGAAAATGTAGCTTCTTATTATTTCAAACTGAAAACAAGGCACTTGCAGGTTAAAGGCACACCAAGCAAGATTTGTACCTTAATATAACAGCTTCGAAATCATTTCGATGGTAAACAAACTCATAGTAGGGCGAATCATCCCGATAGCAATGCAAGTTTGAGAGGTGGCGCCCCGACAAATCTCGCAAGAATCACGACTTGCTTTACGGCACGACGTCACATACATCAACAACACATGAAGAGCCTCTATGGAAGACACTAGCACACATCTCAGACGTGAATCATGGCAGAGTCGACGAAGAAAGCGCGGTCGGAAGTCGTGAGTGGTATTTACGACAGTAACGTTAAATACAAGTCCTCCACAGCGACTCTAGGGGGCGCTGTTTGAGAAAAACAGAAACTGGGTTTTGATATGTTTTGTCTGGTCAATTTAATGATATCTCTATTTCTTTTGGCATAATGAACATCGTAACACCCAGGAAGCAACAATTTCTGCACTCTGTCTCCAGGGAGGTAAATAATCAGTTAAATTATTAATTATTAATTTTCGTTAAAAACGCTCTCCGTCCAAAACACTAGCGTTTTCAGGCGCTACGCCTGAAAACGCTAGTGTTTTGGACGGAGAGCGTTTTAAACTCAAACGCCGTTTTTAGAGGACACCGTTTTTAAACGAAAACGCCGTTTTCTAATGTATGGGTTGGCTAATGTACGCTCAATTCACCTCACAATATCTCACTGAGATGATACAGACGGAAAAATAAATAAAGTTATCACGCAATTCTTCTGACTGGACAATTTTATTTAGCAAACATTTTTTCGTTTTGAAACGTGTGGACATGACCTCAGTGGGGGAAAACAACACCTGCCTTTGTTCCAGCTGAAGCGCATGTTTCCCAGAATCCAGTACTCGTCATCATCGAAGTGGATCTCTCCGGTCTGAGGGAAGAAGGCGTGGGCCAGTTCCCCGGTGATGCCATCGAAACAGTGGTGTAAGTAGGACTGCAGACAGTCGGTGTGGTTTACGGAGTAGAAACCTGCCGAAAGGCAAACAACCAATATGATCCAAAGATCCCATTCTATTATTATAGCACAGCAGATATTCCAGATTTGTTTGCGTTGCCATGAATAATGCATCTCAGAATTAGCCCCAGTGGAAAACTTTTTTTCTCAGTTCAACCACATCACAAATGCTGATCATTATTCACGATGAGTATATAATAGAGGATTAATCTGGTGTTGGTCTTATTATCTTTTATTGCCAAATGTGCATCATTCTGTGTTACTTTAACCCTCTGGTTTGCTCTTTGCGTGTGGTCAAAAATTACCATATTTTTTATTTCAATGAAATTAATGTACTATATTTTTGTTTGATAATGTTTTTTTTATTTAATAATTACTATTTATAGGGAATTTTACGGTACAAAGTTATATTTATGGAATAGTTATGATCCATTTGTTAATCACTTTTTGAGCATAGACCTGAAGACTGTCGTAGATCTTGAAGCATTCAAGAGCAACAGACTTAAGTTTGGTCTCTTTGTAAAGGAGACACTTGGCAGATTATTGCTGAAGTGAAACAAGTTTTTTTTTTTTTTTTTTAGTAGAAGTAAAAACAAGTGAGATAAGTTTAAGTTTAAAATTGTGAAAAATGCATAAAAATACTATTTTTAAATTTAATATGAAATATGAAAGCAATTTTTTAATTTTTTAATTTCAACCTCAAATTTAAAACACAACTTGTTTAGATTTATGGCTTTGATTTAGTCACAGTTAGAGTGTGTTCGTGCCCAGCACCAAACGTTTCCACTAGATAAAATTCGCATCCCATTCGTTTCCAATGCACTAATTTTTGACTGCGAACTATACAAGTGCGACTATATATTTTTAAGGGCCATCTTACCTTTTCGAATCATGAACATGATTTTTGTGTGTGTGTGTGTGTGTGTTCACACACCAAGTGCCAAAACCTTTACCAAATTTCGTACCATTCCGATGAAGTAAAATATTCTAAAAAAACAAAACGTACAATGATTGGACGAACACAACAAACTGCAACAAACAAACGTATGAATGTGTTGATGCACCGATTTTGATGTCCGCCTCTTGATCGGAAGGGACTTCACGGAAACTGAAGGGCGAGACGTCGCTCCACATGGAGAAGGCCTTGGAGACGCCTCTCCTCGTGTCACTGGCATTCAGAAGATTCCTGGGAAACGACAGCAGTCTGCACAAACACAACAGTGACGCAGCAAAGTTAACAAAAATACACATCTAGAGGTTACACTTTATTTCTATAGTCCACTTTAGACACTCTACTGACTAGAAGTAACTTTGCAACAACATGTCAACTTATTCTACTAAATCTAACCCTAATTTATCAGTCTACTAATACTCTAATGAGAGTTAGGTGATGTGTAGTTGCAATCCTAATGCTTTTCTGGACTTGTAAAAATGTAAACTGGTTATGAGAAGCATCAGCCATGCAAGGCTTGAAGTGTTTGAGCTGTGATGTGGTACAAACATATAAAAACAGAGTAAGATTCTTACTTGTAGGTCAGCTTGAACTTGTCCCACTTTAGTTTCTCTGGAGTGAGCGTGTAGCGTTTGTTTCTGGAAAGGTGAAGCACATGGGAGCGGGCGTCTTTATGAATCCCAATGATTAAAACACCAGACATGAGAGCTTCTTCCTTGGACAAAAAAATCTCAGATTAGATTAGATTGATCTGTGAGCAGGATTTTCCATGAAGGTCCGTCTGTGCCACGTTTGCTCCTGAAAGAGTGATAACTCCACTTGTGAGGGGATTCGCTCTAATAACGGCTTTGTTAAGCCAGAAACACATCTTGTATTGATTAGTCGGGAGTGAAGTAAGCGCAGTCGGAGGAAAGCTCGGTTCAGTTGTTAAGTCACATTTCTCTTTATATCTGATGTATAATAACAATTATTTAATGCTCTTCTCAGGACTGTGCATGCACAACATTGGTGTGATACTATTTGGGTCTGCATCTGATATAATGCCTGATTTTATTCATAAGGAGAAAATCAGATTGGTTAAGACATATAAATATTTAGGAGTGATTATAGATGATATGTTATCTTGGAGAGATCACATTGATACTCTGTAAAAAAACAAAGCAGAGAATTTACTACGTCGTCTTGGGTCATTTGGAGTAAGAAAACAGATTCTTCTGTTGTTCTTTAGGTCTGTGATAATGAGTATACTGCTATATTGCAACTCTATTTGGTATAAGAGTTTGTCTGTTATGCTAAAAACAAGTTGTTTAATCAATAAAAAATTTGCTCAAAGATTGTAGGTCAGCCTCTTGAGAAGCTTTATGATTCAGCCTATCATAACAATTTGCTAAGGCTGGCTAATAATATAGCTTATAACCCTATGCATATCCTGCATAATGAGTTTGAACTACTGCCATCAAAGCGGAGGTATAGAGTCCCCAGATTTAACAAAGTGAGGCTGAAACACTCTTTTGTGCTCCAGGATATATTAGCGTTGAACAAAAACACTTAATCAGAAATCAAGAGTATTATGAAGGTGTTGTAGATGCATAAGTGTTGTACTGAATGTATAATGTGTGAGGTTTAAGTGTATGTCGATGTAGAATGTGGATGTTGTACACACAGACACTGTTATGCAAGAAAAGTTTCAGACTTTTCTGACAATAAAGTATAAAAGTTTTAAAAAAATACTGCTCAATACATTACAGTATTATAATTTTTTTTTTTTTGTAGCCTAAAATTTTCACAAGTGGAAAATATTAACACTTCTTAATTTAAAGCCCCAAGCTGCTCTGATCTGCTATTGAGCTTATATTAGATTTGTACACAACTGTTGTAATACTGTATGTACTGAGAACATTTGGTTTAATCCTTTTTAATTACCTTTTTAATTCAGTCATTTTATCTACACTGGCGGTCAAAAGTGTGGAATGATTAAGACTTTTTAATGTTTATGAAATTAGTCTCAGAAAGGCTGTATTTAGTTAAAGAAAAATACAGTAAATATTATTCTAATGTAAATCTGCTGTTCTCTATGTGGATATATAGTAAAGTGTAATTTATTCCTGTGATCAAAGCTGAATTTTCAGCATCATTACTCCAGTCTTCAGTGTCACATGATCCTAATATGATGATTTGATGATCAAGAAACATTTATGATTATTATCAGTGTTGAAAACAGTTGTGCTGATTCAGATTATTGTGCAAGACTGGAGTAATGATGCTGAAAATTCAACTTTGAATCACATAAATCAATAAAATGTAACAATACATTCACATGGGAAACAGCTGTTTTATTTTGTAATAATATTTCACAATTTTTACTGTATTTTTGAGCAAATAAATGCAGCCTTGGTGAGCAGGAGAGACTCTTTTAGAAACATTACAAATGTTAATAATTCTAAACTTTTGACATCCAATGTATTTTCAAAACAATTATTCAAATCAGAAGCAGAGCTGTCAACACTTGATGGTAGGGAAGATATATACATAATATATATATATGGGTATAAAAGTGAAATTATAGCATTACTACAGTAATTGAATGTGTAATCAAGGAAGATTCAGCAGATTTAAAATAGAGAGAGTAAAAGATCAGTATCATATCACTACATGTTCTTATAGCAACTGAATGACTGTGTAAATAAACTTTTGGATTCAGATTTGAGCTACAGTTGTACAACATTTATTCTGGGAGTTTGTTATCTCAAAGAATCAATAAAGTAGGAGACTTGCAGACAAAATCATCCTATCATCAACAACAAAAAGTAATTAATGTTACTTTAAAGACCCCATGAAATGGTTTCCTGTGTCAAGGAAGTTCCTTCACAGGAAGTAGGGGCGGGGCCTATCACATTAATTAGGGGGCGGGGCCTATCACATGAAGTAGGGGACAGGGCCTATCACATTAATTAGGGGGCGGGGCCTATCACATGAAGTAGGGGACAGGGCCTATCACATGAAGTAGGGGGTGGGGCCTATCACATGAAGTAGGGGGCGGGGCCTATCACAGGATCTAGGGGGCGGGGCCTATCCCAGGGTCCTTTTTCAATATTTTGAACTTTGACACTTTCATGAATATATTTCAAATCATCAGTGATTGAATTACAGCAACTTTCTTTGCACAATGAAAATAGTGCCAACTCGGCCAAACACTACCTGGTGACAGATAGTATTTATAATCCAGTGGGAGGGTCAATATAACTGTCGAGAGGATTGTATTGGACAAAAATATGCATAAACCCATGCATGCAAGATCAATAATTAGAGTCAGTTTGGCAGGAAAACGAGACACTTAAGTGTATGTGCGATAAAAGATTGTCAATTATATTGAAGGCCTCAAAGCTAATAGCCACAAAAAAAAATTTGTTTTGATTTCATAAGAATGTGCACTGTAATGAATTGGCAGGAAGATGCCAAGTCTAAATGAATAAAAATTAAAACATTCCTCTTACTAGCCATAAAAAACAGCCTGATTTTTATATTGTAATTCCAGAAGGTATTTGGCCTGAATTTGAACTCTGAAGTTAATGTTGAGCGTACTCTCTGGGTTTCATAACGCTGTCCAAACTTTCACTTCACTGGTAATCTGACCCTAAACCAGTGTCTGAAACAGACATTCACAGACACACACACACACGCCAGACAGTCCCTGGGTTAGAAATCCACAGTGTTTGCATGAAGCTTGGCTCCGGTTTGTTTCACACAGAGAGCGAACGATCTTCAAACTGGATGACAGCATGATTTCCTATACGGCCTGTAATGTCCTTGCTGACTTTTTCATCTCAATCTTCTGGAAAAGGGTCAAGTGTTGATAAGTGTGCGAGTGTTTGAGTGTTTTAAAAGTGAAAAGGCTTGCAGACTCCACTTGAAAACGCTGATAAAGTCGAGACTAGTGGAGATGGAGACTATTTTGGTCCGACAGGGCAGAGAGGACATTCCTGAACGGATTCAGACTGACTTTATATCACATGACACGGGTTTCTAAGCCGCACTCTTGGCAATCAGGACATTTCTGTCCAGTGGAAAATAATTTCAAATGGAAAAAGGTATTTTGGATCCAACATAAGTTGACAGAGTGGAACTCCCAAATGGCAATGTTTCGGGGCAATCCGCTTGCCGTCCGCTTTAATAACACTAAGTGTCTTGAGCTGCCCTCGATCTGGCGATGTAAAGGAGTTCGAGACTCCAGACGGGTCTCTCTAGAGTCAGTGCAACTATAAGCAGAAAGTCACACGACTATCTAAAGACTCATTCAAAGCACACAACCACCAAGCAGAAACATAGAAACATGAAGGCTTGGATGTAATGAATACATTTCTAGATTATGTGAAGTAGAGATGCTTGATATGTCGGCCACTATATCGGTATCGGCCGATGTTCATCTTAAATGTTATCGTTATCGGCCCGATAAGAAAATGTGGTCGATATATTAAAGGGATACTCCACTTTTTTTGGAAATAGGCTCATTTTTCAACTCCCCCAGAGTTAAACAGTTGAGTTTTACCGTTTTCGAATCCATTCAGCTGAACTCCGGGTCTGGCGGTACCACTTTTAGCATAGCTTAGCATAGATCATTGAATCGGACAGGACCATTAGCATCTCTCTCAAAAAAATGACCAAAGAGTTTAGATATTTTTCCTATTTAAAACTTGACTCTTCTGTAGTTACATCGTGTACTAAGACCGACGGAAAATGAAAAGTTGCGATTTTCTAGGCTGATATGGCTAGGAACTATACTCTCATTCCTGCGTAATAATCAAGAAACTTTGCTGCCGTACCATGAGTCCAGCAGGCGTAATGATATGACGCAGCGCCTGAAAATAGTCCCCAGCTCGGTAACTTCCAACGTGACTGGGACTAAGTTTGTCTAACCTATTAGACCTATTTTCAGGCGCCATTGTCGGACCATTGTCCGATTCAATGATCTATGCTAAGCTATGCTAAAAGTGCCACCGCCAGACCCGGAGTTCGGCTGAATGGATTCGAAAACGGTAAGACTCAACTGTTTAACTCTGGGGGAGTTGAAAAATTTGCCTATTTCCAAAAAAAGTGGAGTATCCCTTTAAAGCCGATCAATAATGTATTATTTCCTCCAGCTGAGATGCGAACTGTTCATCATGATGGTTTTGAATTGCTTGAAATGTGATTGGAGAAAAAAGGAAAATACAGATCTTTCATATCGGCTACATTAAATTATAAGGAGAACATGATTGTGTGTTTGGGACATGGATTTAATGGTGAGACTTTTGTTTTTGTAATCACGCTCTCAAAAAGTATATAAAAATTTGGATTTAGATTTATTGATGAATATATCAGTTATTGGCTTTCAAAAATATAAAGAATTATCAGTATCTGCCAAAATCTTCATATCGCTGCATCTCTAATGTGAAGCTAATACCAGCTGACAGGGATATGTTCGCATAGCCAAGAAAAATAACATTTTACTACTATTTTGAGCATTCAGAAAAGATTCAGATTGCATATTTTAATGGGAACATTAGCCAGACCTTCTTAGAACATATTTTGGTACACAGGGGAGATATCCAGAGTGTATACGTCTTTGCAAACTGTATGTCCGATTCTGGACATCACAGAGGATTTAGACCAATGGTTCAACAACAATACCTCAAAATTGGTGGATATTCTATTGTCCATCAATAAACATACAACTCAGCTTTACAGTGGGCCTCGATGTGAAGCCGCATGATTTGCCCAGGTCTGAGGTTTGGTGCTGCTTGCCAATGCACAAGTCAACTGGAATTTGGTGCAACTATCTGCAACTGGGACACGGGGGCTCACAGGCTTCAGTGGGTTTCCGTTGCCCAAGAACCCACTGGAACAGAGATAAACCAGAAGGTGCATTTGTCACCCAGTTCTGGTTGTTTTCCATCCATTTGTGAAACCTTTAGTCCATCTGGAACCTTTAGCTTCTCTGTTAGACTGGAGATAACACCTTGAACCGAGGCCGAGACTGACATTAAGCAGCTTGGGATGGAAACTTTGTAATCTCTTTCACGTCTTCTTGCACTTGAACAGACAAAATTATGTCAAAATATCCCTGAAAAGATACCGATCTTGACTGAATAACTAATTAATAAGGATATAGGCTATATTTTATTTATAAAGACGAAACGATGCTGAGTTATTTTACATTTGATTAGCCTATATTTGATTTCTTGAACTTTGTTCATTTGTATTTATTTGGGGTTTTTCATTTATTTGTTCTTATTTTATTACTGACTTCTTATTTGTCTTTAACGATGTTTGAAATATATTAAGTCTAGTTGTTTTTGCTGATATTTTTTGTTAGAACCATGGGCAAGTTCCTCATGTAAGTGTTCTTTATAAGCTGCTGATTATTGTTCATTCAGCTGTGAACAAAATATTTTGCAAAAAGACAAAAATTTTGTATAAAATATACAAAATTTATACAAATATTTTGTATAAAAATGTTTATCTAAACGTTTGACTTTTTAAAGCTAAAAGCTTTATTCATACAGCACTTTATACAATAGATTGGTTTAAAGCAGCATCTTTACCGTATTAAACATGAAATCACAGCTTGAGTTTCTGCTATAAAGCGTCTCTCCAGAGAGTTCATGTTTTCACTCGCGTCTGAACAGAAGAAATGAACCGGAGAAGATTTACACCTTAGAGAAGGCGGAGCCTCAGAGCCACACCCACCTATTACATCATCGCCACACCGACCAATGGGAGATCAGGGGTGTTTACCAGCCAGACTGAACTTTTCCAGAAAGTCCTGAAATAAACTTTAAAATGTTTTCAAAATGACGTCAACCAGTTCGTTCTTCTATTTCGCTTTAGGCTTATCAGTACCTTTAAAGTTCCCCTGTAGTCAATCATTTTATCCCTTAAAACTCATCTTTGATCACCAGAATTACATATTTAAAAAAATATATATTATTCATGCCTTAAAATATCTTGAATGTAACTCGACACCCTCGCCTCATAAAGTATGCGTGGCTCTATGAATATGCAAATTCACCCCGCCTCCACTCACTCACTCAGCCCAGAGATCCACTGGTTGACGATCACACGTTGATCTGATTGGTTACAAGGTAGTTTGTGACGTCAGAAACACCAGCGATTTCAAAGTGTGTTTTTGAGACTGTCTTTGGTTCACTGCAGTTTTAAGGAGGAAATACTCAGCAATGCTGTCGACTTATGAACTTACACATGGTTTGTCTTAAAGCAGATTAAAAACACCACATAGACACATAATCTACATCATCACCACAAGGACAAATTATAGTTTGAAGGTGTTTACCAAGCCAGAGTGAACTTTTCCAGAAAGTCCCAAAATTAATTAACTTAGTTTTGGGCTGATTTTGTTCGGAATGACGTCAAACCGGTTCGTTTATCAGGACCTTTGAGAAATCTATTGGAGGCGATAAGAGTAGGAAAGAGTAATTGGTTCTCTACTGACTCGTATGAATGACTTGAAAGTGTTTGATCATTCGCTCTCTACAAAGATAGCTCTGAAGAAACTAGTTTATTTTGTCATGAAAGGAGCATGACGTCAGAATCCTCTGAATTATCACATTGGCTTCAGAAAGAGGCGTAACTAAACCATGAGCAGACAGGGATTATGAAGCTTTGTAGGTTGAGTCTGTCAGCAGAGATGTCACTCTCTTGTGTATTACATCACGTTTCTGTTGTCCTGTCGGGTTTCCCATTAATAGCCCCTTGAACCCTGATTGTACTGAGCTGTATATCTGGGAATGAGCTGGAGATTCTGAAATGTAGGTCACAGTGTCTTGTCATGTATTGCTATGCGGTGCGGAGCTACAAAGAAAAAAATGCTATGATTCTTCGAGAGTAGCAGAAAAACGAAGAGGAAAGCAGCCAAACTATTCCCGAGACACTTGGATAAACCTTCTACCTACAGGCCTTTCCATCCAGCAGAGAGATTTATCCTCCTTCTGTTCCTGTGTCTAACGACATGGATTGGATATGATTGTAGTTGTATATCCTGTTTGAAAATATGGAATTCATGCTGGTTTATTCTGGATTTTTCATCCTCTTCTTGTTCACTTGCTGCTTACTGCCTCAGACAGAGTTTATGAATATGATTGAAAGATTTGATTTCAGCTCTGATTGTCCTCTGGTTTAAACGTTTGTCCAAGACATCTGCAGACCAGTCAGGTCAATGCTACCAAACCTAATAATCATTTCTTTAATTGCTGGCGATCATGAGAGAGAACGGTGGTCAGTCGTCAAACCCTGCTGTAGGTCTGCCCTCGACTAAAGACTTTTCTAATCGACTAGTAGTCGTTCTTTTAAGCCATTAGTCGACTAATTGCGTCTTTATATTAATAAGCCATAAATAATAATAATAATGAGCCTTTAATTGCCTATAGAACACATAGCCTAATCAGCGCTCAAACGCACACATAAAGCCACAGCGCACCGGCAAACATAATGATTATGAATGTGAGACTCAAAACATTTTAATCATTTATTGGTAATGTTGTCTGTGTTTTCGGCAGCAGAGATACGCCTGTGATGGCCAATGAGGCGGCCACACAAAAGGACGGTAACTGAAAACACACATGCATACATGTGTCCTTCATTCTGGGTTGTTTACTCATTATTTTTAGTATTTCATGATTAAATATTTGTTGCAGATACCTTGGTTACAGATCACACTAAATACATATTTCATAATAATGACAGACACGGATTTGGTTAATTTTCACTGTTTTATTTTCAATTTGTTTCATGCCATAAATGACTAGTTTGGGTGCACACTTTCTAGTTATTATTGGTATATTGTTAACGTTTATTTCTTTTGAGTTTAAGTTGCTTACGTGAGAAGAGCGGAGGTTTGGCGCTGTCTGGGACGCTGCGCTCCGGTGGAGGTCCGCTCCAATAAAAGGACCGGATGGTGTCAGTTGCCGCCATTTTGTTCTGTTGGGCAAATCCATGCTGCCAATTAGCTGGGGGGTGCATGATTAATTGTATGTTTGTTAGTTTATTATAATTCTATTTATATTTCGTTGACTATAATTATTTGGGTAAATTACTTTATGACCCATTTCTTGATATTTCTGAAGTTAATTACTTTATTTATTTTAATTGTGTTAAGTGATGTTTATGTGTATGTGTAATGGACTAGTCCTTTGTGTATAACTTCCCCATGTGTGTCATTTGGGAGATCATGTTGTTTTGTTTTGTTTTGTTTTGTTTTGTTTTGTTTTGTTTTGTTTGGTTTTGTTTGGTTTTGTTTGGTTTTCTTAGTTGGTTTGATTACTGTTGAGTTTGGTTCTGTTCAGTTGACCCTTTTTATGGGCCCAGACCTGACTTTATTTTGTTCAGTTTTCAAATTATTTAATTTGTAACTTTGTTTGGCATTTAATATATAGTTTTCTTTGTTTGGAAATCCTGCATTCTTTGCCCTTGACTGCTTGGTCCCTCACAACGCCTATGTGCAAGTTTCATATGGATTACACAATCTAAGAACATTTATTTTCATTTAAAAGTGGACATTTCAAAGTTTCTATAGGCTAGATATATTTCTGATGTCTGTGAGGAAAGTGTACGCTGAGTTTCGGTTCATTTCTGTGACGTGCTCGAGTTCACTGAGACTGAGACGCCAGAAAGCGCATCCTGACTGTTTTCATTACTTTACAAAAGCACAACGTTTTGCTGTTATTGTGAATTTACAGAAATAAAAGTAGACCCTTTACAGTTTGCGTTACTCTCATCTGTATGAGCAAAAGTGATCGAGTATTTTAAGTTAAATGCAGCGATAAACCGGCGACGGTACGTCATGCAGTAAACACTCTCTCCACACAAACACCTGAATATGTGCTAAATAATAGCACACAATCATCAAGGTCAACATTAGAACGAGTGGACTTCGAAGTCGATGAACGATAGACGAATGTTTTTTTTTTTTTTTTTTTTAACGGTTAGTCAACTATTGTGGGGCAGCACTACTGCTGTGGATTTCATTGACTAAACGTGACCCTGGATCACGTCACCAGTCTCGAGTCACACGGGTATACTTGTGGCAATAGCCAACAATACATTGTATGGGTCAAAATTATGGATTTTTCTTTTAAGCCAAAAATCATTAGGATATTAAGTAAAGATCATGTTTCATGAAGATATTTTGTAAATTTCCTACCGTAAATATATAAAACATTTATTTTTGTGAGTGAATGCAGCACAATCGCCAACATAAATGAACAACTTTAAAGGAGATTTTCTCAATGTTTCGAATTTTTTGCACTCTCAGATTGCAGATTTTCAGTTTCCAGATTTTTTGTACAATCCTACTAAACCATACATCAATGGAAAGCTTATTTATTCAGCTTTCATGTGATGTATAAATCTCAATTTCAAAAAATGTACCCATGTGACTGGTTTTGTGGTCCAGGGTCACAAATAACAAGGT
Organism: Leuciscus idus; assembly: GCA_021554675.1. Lineage (NCBI taxonomy): Eukaryota > Metazoa > Chordata > Actinopteri > Cypriniformes > Leuciscidae > Leuciscus > Leuciscus idus. The sequence continues at coordinate 2,268,244 of CM038639.1, read as the reverse complement.
CCTCTGCCAGATAGCATACATATCCGGGCCTCATCTGGGCCAACTATGGCACATATGGCACAGTTCTGGCAGCGTCAGAAGTTACATGGGTCACATCTGGCCCACACACATCAAGCTAGTTTTAGTGTGTGTTGTGGCTTGCTGTGTGTTGCCCAGATGTGACCCATTTTGACACTGCCAGAACTGTGCCATATGTGCCATAGTTGGCCCAGATGAGGCCCGGATATGTATGCTATTGTCAGCCACACACAGGTTGAGACATCGCAGTCATTCTATGCCGTATTTGGGCCAGACAAATGTGGGAGATGTGGGCCAGAACTGGGCCAGATGTCATGGAGAATAATGCTTTTGATGGAAAACTCATCACAGACTGATTGTTTATAGCATTATTGAACATTACAGTAATACAGTACAGTAATATTGAACAGAATTACGTAAGACATTTAAAAAAAAAAAGTAAATATTCAGCAGCCTATAAAAAGCACTTGCCTGTACATGAGAAGCTTTCCCATGGTTTTCACAAACCTATCAGCAAAAACATCTCGGTTACTGATGTAACCCTCGTTCCCTGAAGGAGGGAACGGGAGATGTAACGTCGACGTGACAACATAATTGGGATCACTTCAGGGAGCCCTATCAACTTCGAGTGTCTACAGAACAAGCCAATGAACATTGGCGTGCGTGATTCACATTGTTTTTCGCTGAGGAGCCGAGATTGTGACGGCCAGCAACTGTGGCGACGGGACATTCAGGGAACGAGGGTTACATCAGTAACCGAGACGTTCCCTTTCAGTCGCTCACGTTCGACGTAACGTCGATGTGACGACGTAATTGGGATCCCTTGGAAAACGCCACGGTTGCTGCCACATCCAGCGCCCTACGCAAGACTCTCAGACCCCCAACTGGCTGGGGCGGAAGGCCTGTGTAGAGGAGTTCAACTGCTGTTCCGTTATACCCCACACAGAGGAACTCTTGGATAACACTGGGAAAGCGTGCCTTTCCGGGGGAGAGGGACGCTGCGGAAGCCACATCCTACCCGAAGGGAGGTAACATGTAGAGAATACACATATGGACTGGCCGAAGGGGCAGTGCAACACATGGAATGTCACTGGGATGGCTCCACCCGAAGGGGGAGACTACACCGGACAGTGACGGCAGAGCAGACTCTGCCAAGGGAAGACACAGGCTCACCGCAGGGAGCTGGTCGTGGAAGAATACGCATATGGGATCGCCGCAGGGATCACCACATATGGAACCCAGCCTAGTACAGGTTATACAAAGCATATGAGCACTAGGCCTGGCGTCGGACGCTCCGCAACGTCCGACTGCCGAAGGGGTGCGGAGAAACTCAGAAGGGGTCGCCGGGGTGGGGAACTCGACTGGAGCAAAAAGCACATGTATTAGTTCCAGTGGAGGGGAGTGGCGCAGCAAGCCGACACTAGAGCAGGAACTTCGGTGTTACCGGCTGGTTGAAACGAGCACACAGGAAGAAACCGGCTCAACACGTAGGCTATAAAACCTAGCGAACGTGTTAGGTGTCACCCAGCCCGCAGCTCTACAGATGTCTGTCAGTGAGGCGCCGTGTGCCAGCGCCCAAGAAGAAGCGACATCCCTAGTGGAGAGGGCTTTCAACCCGGGCGGGCAGAGAAGGATGAATAACGTTCTTTTGGGGGCTCCAACGGCGGCCGTGTTTGTGAGGCGTGAGGGGCCCACGGAGATTGCCTCGGTGGGGAAGCCCTCACGGTAATCCTCAAAGTAGGCCTATTCTGCGGGGCAGAATAGACACTAGATCGGGGCATAGGCAAGGGGACTGCACCTCCCTTGAGGTAAGCGAGTCTCGAATCTCAACGCGGTCATAGTCATATTCCCGCAATGGGAACATGAACTATCCACAAAAGCTGCCTCAGCATGCTGAACGCCCAAACATGAGAGGCAACTATAGTGGCCGTCTGCTGGCACCAGGGAACAACCACACCCAGAAACGCACAAGTGGAATGACATCCTGAAAAGGACGCAGGGTCACGCTTGTGTTGCTCTTTTTTTGAAGAAAAGAAGAAAGACATGAAAAAAACGATACTCTTTCCACTACTCTCCCAGTGCTGAGGCACCCAGGGGATACAGTGCTGTAAACACTATCAGTGAAAACGCCCACCGATACCGACACAGAAATAAGCTTGCTGTGAAAACAGCAGTTGAGTGAGCTTAAGCTTGCGGCCACTCGCTGATCGCGGCGTCAAACCAACACTGAAAGAGAGTCTTCAACGCTATTAAGTCTTGTAGATTCTGTAGACAAACAGAAAGCTCGGCTCCTCAGCGAAAAACAATGTGTGCGTGCTCCCGCTTCCTGTTTATACCCGCGCTGTGGGACGGTCAGTATCTTTACGAGGGATATTTTGACATCATTTTGTGTGTATTTGTCAGTTCAAGCGCAAGAAGACGTGAAAGAGAACTCAATTGAATTCCTTATATATGGCCTTGTGAGCGGATAGGAGTTCAGTTGAGTTCTATTCAAGAGCAGGAAGATGTATATGAGAGCTAGATCCAGAAAAGTCTTCTGTGAAATAGAAAGGTCTGATATGTGCATGGGATACAGATTTATTGAGGAAGTGTAGTAATAATCCAAAAGCAAACAGCAACACAAACACACAAATCACAGTTTAAACTTCCAGAAACCAGTCAGGATGTAAATCCTTGGACAACAAGAAATGCAAGGGTTAAAATCCCAGAGACAGTCGAGGGGTCAATAACACACAGGTGAGTAAACCGTCCTGACAGAAGCTAATTCATAAGACCCTTGCCAATCCAAATATTATTTCAGGATGGAAGAAAGATAGATTATGTGACTGCAAGCATTCCTTCCTTCTACAATCAATATTGCACAAATGTTTAAGAAGTGCCAAGACTGCATGAGGTCAGTGACATCTATAAGGGATTGTTCTTGCATCATGTCTGAGCTATTTAGATCGACTGAAATCAGGTTTCTGTCCCGTCTTTTCGTATTTGTAGCAAATACCATACAAATGCCTAAAATTACACTTTAAAGTCGGGATGACATGGAAACATTGTAATATACATCCAAGTGAAACTCAGAAAATGCATTGGCAGGGCTTGGTTCTGTGCATCAGTTGTTGATTGGATGTTGAGACGATTGGTGTGTCACTCAAAAGATTATGCAAATGAGAGTGCGCTTAAGGGGCGGGGCTTAAGAGCACTGAATGATTGCAGAATCCTGCAAATACATCACCGCCGGCCGGAGAGAAGACTGACGCTTCACTGGAAGATCCAGTGACATTTTGATTAAGCATTACAAGGTCTAAATATTTTGAAAAATGTTTAGTCTAATTACTCTCATGGCATTTATGGCTCAGCAGAGTGGTCCATATTTCCAGAGCTTCATGTGCCTCCAAGCAACCTGTCATCGTGAAGAATAACTTCCCCTTCTTTCCAGCATCTCCTCTCTTCTCTGATGACGAGGCAACCAGTCACTCACATGAGATCAGCCAATAGCAAACCACAACCATCCAATCAATTCCCCACAGACACAATCAAGCCCCGCCCACATTTGTTCTTGTTCCTGAAGCGTTTCACTCGGATATAGGACACAATAAAGAAGAAAAGACTAGCGTAAAACTTCCCTTTCATGCTGATTATTATATATCTTGAAAGAAAATTGAGAACAACGGTAGATTTTAAATATGCTAAAAGTGTTGGTTACACTTTATTTTAAGGTGTCATTGTTACAGTGTAATTATATATTTAAGTACTGAGTAATATTAATTAACTACATGTACTTTCTATAAGCTTAGGGTAGGATAAAGATTTGGTTGAGGGTTAGTTGCATGTAATTATTTATGCATAATTTACTGTTATTACTATGGTAAGAACATGTAACATAATGTAACAAGGACACTGTAAAATAAAGTGTTACCAAAGTGTGTTGTTGGTTTTTTGTTTTGTTTTTTAAGAGTACACTGGCATAGATCCTTAAAAGTGTACGAACCTGAAAACCCCACAAATGTACTATTATTATTTTTTTGTTCTTTTCTTTTCTTTTTTTTCTTTTCTTTTTGGAAATGCCAAAGATGCATCCTCCAAAATTTCAGAGCGTAAAAGCAAAAGTGAACAAAAAATAAAAACATAAATTAAATGTAGCGAAAAAACACATAAATAAGAATGAAAATGCAGATGAAAGGTAACGGTAATGCCTGCAAAAGTCCGTCAGTGATATCAGTCTTTCATCTGCTCTGTTCTTATGCGCCAGACACACGTCGCTGGTCATTGCGTCGCGTCTCATGTCATGAGCGTTGCGTTTTAAAGGCGACGCGTCAAGTTAAAAGCAGTTCACCGCGTCTCAGATCCCCTGCGTTGCGTTCTGTCCCATTCCGCCGCGTTTTAATGAACGCAAGGACGCGTCCAGACGACTTCTAGTTGTATAACTCGAGCGTATCAATGGCTATCACATCACGCGCGTGACGCCGCTTTGACGCGCGTCTAGAGTTATGCAAGGAAGAAGAGTTATGCAGAAATATGATTAGTCCTGATGAAAAACTAATGACATACCTCAAATCTCCAGGCAGGCAAAGCCGTGACTTCATGCATGAAGAGCCCGAGCCCGGCCAGCGCCAGCAGAACAAGCCCTTCGAGCTTTCCATGAACTTCACGCACCATCTTCGCGACGTCAACGTCCAAATATTTGCCCTTAACAAAGACGTATCAAACCTCACCATTTATTATTACTCCCGTTGGTTATTTGTCTTGCCATTGGGTTCCCGACAGACAGCGTGTGTTCTCCGTCAGTGTTCAGCGTTCAGCAGAGACTGAGCTCAGATGGAGAAACACACTGACTGCTTCACAGCTGCACACATTGTAATGCAATCAATGCTGCTTTTACCACACTTGCTGTTTCATTGTCATTTTTGGAGGATTAATCATCTTTCAAGAGACAGCTGCTTTTGATTTTGCCTCCTGATTTTGCATCATTCTTGCACTTAAAATACAAGTAGCCTAATAGCTATTCATTTCATGTACAAACAACCACGAACAGGCCGTTCAGTTCTGCTATCTGAACTAAACAATCTGCATCTGCAATCTGTTTTTTTGGTTTAGCTTTTAGGAATTACATTGATTGATTAACCAGCCTCCCTCGGGTCATTTTGACCCGAAATTCTTTTTTTATTAAAATTGCAAGACTCTAGGACTTTTGTCGCACTTGAACCACGAATACACACGAAAAATAATCGATTCGAGGAGTTTTGTGGTTGAAATTTTAAAAAGTAACAAATCCTTCCCTCTCGGGTCAATTTGACCGCCTAGGAATGAATGGAATGCGAGGAATGCTTCAGTTCACATAGAAAAACCTAAAATGCTCAAAATTCTAACTAAATATGCTAAAACTTTACCAAAAAATTATTGTATAATGCAGTGGCGGATTAGCCTGGCTAACGTCAGACCACTTTCTCTTTGAGACGTGGTCTGGGAACCACATGTTCATTTTCTCGTATTTGAGGCGTGGTTTACGAATGCCCAGAGCCGTTTATTGGGCGCTACAAATGTCTATCAAATGCGCCTGTACGTAGCTCATAGCCAATCGTTTCAATTATACCAGAGCGACAGATATTTAACGATGTGTACACCAGAGTCCTGCACGGGTCCGATTTTGTAAATCCGTACCCGCAGTGCTTAAAACCGCACCCGACCCGTTTTCCGACAGCAGCACTAATTCAAATCTGCACCCGACCCGCTTAAAATAGAACCGACACCCGAAATAAAATCAGTTTAGACTATCACATTATAGACACACTTACAAAAATGTTTATTGCCAGGTCATACAGAAGTTATTACACGACAATTAACACAAGGACAACTTCAGCCGAAGCTGTCCAAAGGCCGATACATGAAGAACATGGCTAACGTTACCACAACACTGAGTAGCCTTGTAACATTTTACCAATCGAACAGTCGCGGCTACAACACTATATCTGCCACGCAACTTCATCTAGCCTACATCTGACAATTTTGGGTTCAAACACGCCCTGCACACCACACATACTGAACAGTGTTAAATATGAAAAATACCGTTCGATAGAACTGCTTTGTTACCACAGTTTCTGCGTGCTTCCTCAGGGATGAAGTTCCACATTTGCGGCTATCCAACACGAAAATGTTTGCAGCAAAGCCTTTCACAATATTTTCTTCAAATAACTCCAAATTTCTTCCACACACTGGACTTGATTTTTGATGACGTATTGTCAACAACTTTACAATCTCCACTAGCTATTCTTTTCTTCAACTTGTTATGATGAATTTTTAAAAGTGAAAGTAGCCTAGGTAACATTATAGATCCTGGGAGGGCGTGGCGCATCGGCACAAATAAACTGATGTGGATTTTAAATTATTTAATCAACTTGAAATACAGGCATATTTTTGTAGATGTGTTCCTAAAAATATGCATATATTTTTACGTCTGTCATGTTGGATCCATAGATATAAACAAACTGCTTCGGTGTGTCGCATAGATGTCGTCATCGTCTTGCTGCTCCCTCCCCGTTCTGTGATTGGTTCCCTAGCTGAGGCGAAAATCTGGTCCATGGAATCCATGCTGACTAGCAGCGTGAATAAAATCGCGCTGCGCTCAAGGCAGCATGGGGAAACCCAGGCTAGTGGCGGATACAGAATGTCATTAATAGGTGGGCCTGGTGAATATACGGGGGGGCCTCGGATTTTTAATCTTATATACACGCTGTAATGGGAGATTTTTGATTTTCATTACTTACTTTGATTTTCATTAACATACACAGGATTGACTTCTATGTGTGCTGCTGACCATGTGATATAATGATTGATGTGAAACGCCTGCGAAGCAGGAGAAGAGGGGGAGAGCTTTGAAGGCTGAAGCCCTGACCCCTAAGGTCAAAGGGCTGTCCAATTTAGGACTTGCAGGCTGCAAGTAAGCTAAACTAAAGTTCAGTGTATAATAGGATCACTGGTGGTGTCTTATCCATCTATGGAGTGTTTAGAGAACCTTGAAGATAATAGTATAAAGACTGGCCTGCCTCTCTCTCCTGGTCGCACTTGTTCCACAGACTGTACTTGTGACTTCTGTGTGGCAACTGGGCCTTCTTGCAAGAATAAATTACTTTTTAATGATCATTTGATTCCAGACTGTCTCTTACGCCAAAGATGATTGTTTAGTGAATTAAACTGCCACAACAACGCCCAGTGGCGTAACTTTGCTAAATTAGATATATGTACATTGTACAATAACATTACGATGTCCAGCAATCGATTTAAATAGTAGGCTACATGGTGTTTAATTTGTCGTTTAATGAGATGTAGCCTAATATATGTTGTCAATGCTGACAATTTTTGTGTGAGTAAAATAAATAGATTCGCCTATTCAAACAACGTACACCTAAATGGTCCAGTGGTAGAACTTTCGCCAGCAGTGTCAGAGGTTGTGGGATCTAATCCGCACCAGTTTCGTTTTTTTTCTCATCAAAACTGATTATGTTCATCAGTGGTTGTATATCAAGGAGGGACACGTGTGCATTATGATGTGTGATTTCACCAGAACGTACTCGGTTACTAACGTAACCTCGGTTCTCTCTAGAGAGGAAACGAGTACTGCGTAAATCTTACGCTCGGGGAAAATCTCTTTTCCGCGAGATACTGAAGCCAAAAATTATCCTTAATTTTGAAATAATGTAAAACGCGTTGCGGCAGCATGCAGACACAGGCGAGACGGCTTGTGCGCCTATTGGCTGCCCTGCGGCAACTGCAGCAGCCTATCGATAAGGCCCACTCGTGACGTCAGCTCCAATGGGGGGCGCTTCGCGCCCAATACGTCACGTCCCGCCATAATGGGCGTGGTCTAGGGCTATAAACATAGCTTCGAGAGGCTAGCTCACTGGTTTTTCATCGCCGAAGCGAACCAGAGCGTGTGCAGGCACGGCAAGATACGCAGTACTCGTTTCCTCTCTAGAGAGAACCGAGGTTACGTTAGTAACCGAGTACGTTCTCTTACGAGAGGTACTCTCGTACTGCGTAAATCTTACGCTAGGGGAAACAGTGTAAAACGCCGTGCATGCTAAGATCCAGCACCAAAGTCCCAAGGGCAAGTGCCCGGGCTCATATAGTACATGATCATAAGGGACTCACAGAGAGCCCAGGAAAGAGTGGCTAGAATAGCATCATTCCTGTAATAATATAACATCTTATAAGGAGCAGTTATACTGATGATGTGTCGTACAGTCAGGGCGACCCCCGGCCTGGACTGATGAATATAGTGGGTCTTACACACTGCCCATAGAGCTGCGCGATCCAACAGCGAGCATTTGCTCAAGCAGTTTCAGTATTCTGGCCCGAACACATCAGGGCAGACAGTACCGATTTTAGACCGAAAGCAGCTTAGCCTGCAAGGCGGGAACCTCTAGGTTATAAAACCTTGTAAATGTAGACGGGGAGGCCCAGCCTGCCGCCATACAGATATCTTGCAAGGCAATCCCACTAGACCAAGCCCACGACGAGGCCACGCCTCTCGTGGAGTGTGCTCTGACTCCAAATGGGCACTGTAAGCCCTTAGAGGTATAAGCCAGCGCTATAGCATCAACTATCCAACTGGATAGGCTCTGTTTCGACACGGCAAGTCCCTTAGAACGTCCGTAGAGTGAAAACAAAGAGCTGCTCTGTCTGTCTGAAAACAGACGTGCGAGACACATAAGCTCTTAATGCCCTGACTGGGCAAAGGAGGCTTGCGTCTCCTTCCTCGTCAGAGACCGGTAGGGCTGACAGGGAATGACCTGCGCCCTAAACGGTGTGTTGAGGGATTTTGGAACATAACCGTGCTTAGGTTTGAGTATAACTCTTGAGTCATTAGGCCCAAACTCCATACACGTCGCGCTTACTGAGAGCGCGTGTAAGTCCCCTGTGCGCTTCACTGAAGCGAGAGCCAGAAGAAACACTGTCTTGAAAGACAGGTGTTTAAGATCAATCGTCTGTAAAGGCTCGAATGGGTCACCTTTCATGGCTTCCAGCACTGTAGAAAGGTTCCATACAGGGACTGAGGGAGGTCTGGGAGGATTCAGTCTCTTAGCTCCTCTAAGGAAGACGATGACTAAATCGTTCCTTCCTACTGACTGACCCAGCGTTGTTTTTGAGAACGCTGCTATGGCCGCCACATACACTTTGAGCGTGGAAGGGGTCCTGCCCTTGTCCAACAGCTCTTGTAGGAAGGAGAGAACCTCCGTCACCCCACAGTCTAGGGGCGACACGCCACGAGCTGTGCACCAGCTGGAGAACACTGACCATTTCGAGGAATAGAGACGTCGCATAGACGGAGCTCTAGCCTGCGTGATCGTGTTTAACACTCCGCTTGGGGAGGTCAGCGGGTACCCGTTGATGGCCCAAACATGAAGGGACCACAGCTCTGGGCGCGGATGCCAAAACGAGCCCTTGGCCTGAGAGAGGAGGTCCCTCCTCACTGGCACTGGCCATGGGGCAGTGCTTGCTAGCTGCATCAGAACTGGGAACCAGGGTTGGTTTTTCCAGAACGGCGCTACGAGTAGCACTGAGCATCCTTCTCTGATCCGTTCTATCACCTGAGGCAGGAGAGAGACGGGAGGAAAGGCATAGAGCGGGCGGCGGGGCCATACGTGAGCCAGCGCGTCCCTGCTCTTGGAGAAAAATTCCAGACAGTGAGCGTTTTCTTGAGACGCGAACAGGTCTACTTCCGCTCTGCCGAATTTCTTCCACAGCAGCTGGACTGTCTGTGGGTGTAGAGGCCATTCGCCTGTCGGAACATTGTTCCTGGACAGTCTGTTCGGTCCTACGTTCAGGAGCCATGGCACATGCGCTTCTCTCGGCGAGAGCAGGTTGCGCTGAGCCCACACCAGGAGGCGTTCTGTCAGCCTGTGCAGGTTTCGGGACCTGAGGCCGCCCTGGCGATTTATGTAGGATACCACTGACATGTTGTCCGAGCGGACCAGGACGTGGTGTCCTCGTATTTAGGGACAAAAACGCGTCAGTGCGTTGTCTACTGCCAACATTTCGAGGCAGTTTATGTGTAGAAGCTTCTCCCGTTCTGACCATTGGCCGAAGAACGGTCTGCCCTTGAGCAGTGCTCCCCATCCCAAGGTGGAGGCGTCCGTAGACACTACCTTCACACTCGAGGAAGTCCCCAGACTAACACCTGATTGGTACAAGTCGTTTGCTTTCCAAGGTTTCAGAGCTGCGATGCATTTCTGATTGACCTTGAGACGAAGCAGACCGGAAGCCCACGCTCGGCGCGGTACTCGCGCTTTCAGCCAGAACTGTAGCGGGCGCATGCGAAGCAAGCCCAGCTGAAGTACTGATGATGCTGAGGCCATGAGACCTAGCATCCTCTGAAATTTCTTGAGCGGGACAGATGCGCCGCAGCGGAAAGAGCACGCTGAGCGCTGAATGTCTAGTACGCGCTCTGGTGACAGTCGCGCTATCATAGACAGCGAGTCCAGTTCTGTGCCCAGAAAAGATATTATCTGTCTGGGAGACAGAGAACTCTTCGCCCAATTGACCCAGATTCTCGAGGTGATCGAGCAAAATGGTCCTGTGCTCTATGAGCACCGAGTGAGATTGAGCTAGAATCAGCCAATCGTCCAAGTAGTTCAATACTCGCATGCCCTGTAGTCTGAGGGGTGCGAGCGGCTAGAGACAAGCCGAACGGTAGGACTGAGCACTGATATGCCTGGCCCTCGAAGGCGAATCTCAAACGTCGCCTGTGACGTGACGCTATTTGTATTTGAAAATATGCGTCTTTCAGATCTATTGACACAAACCAATCTCCTCGGCGCATCTGCGTGAGGGTTTTTCTGGTCGTGAGCATTCTGAACTGTTGCTTCGCAAGCACTCTGTTCAGTTGCCTTAGATCTAGTATGGGTCTGAGACCCCCGTCTTTTTTCAGTACCAGGAAGTATCTGCTGTATAGCCCTCCTTCACTCTGAGCTTGAGATAAAGGCTCTATGGCCCCTTTGCTCAACAGTTTCAAAATTTCGGCTCGAAGTAGGTGGTGCTACTTCTGTTTTTACCGTAGCTTCGACGCGCGTCACATAGCGGCGAGGGCGTCGGCGAAACTGTAGCGAATAGCCTCTTTCTATAATGTCTAGCACCCACTTCAAAACCCCCGGGTAGCCTTGCCCATGCATCTGCACGAATGGCTAGGGGCTGAATGCGGAGCGCGCTCTGGTCGCTCAGCGACAGAGGGGCTTCGGTGTGCTGTAACATAAGCGTCGCGCTTCGAGGCAGGGGGCGCGCTGATAACAGCGGGCAGATTGCCCGCGCTCGACTCCTTTGCGGTGGTCAACCGAGAGGGGAGGGCTGGGCGAGTCCCGTAGGACCTGTCATGTCTATGTGTGAATGTGGGCGCGGGATAGCAGGCACATTTACAACACTGAGAGCATTGTCCGCCTGAGCAGAGCGAATGCACGTTGGTTTTGTTTTTACAGAAACCTTGAGATATGCGGAACGTAGTGTTTGTGGGCACTGGGCAGTGGGCACATTTACCACGTTTAATGCGCAATCGACCTGGGTCGATTTCATGTGCGCGAGCCCTGTGTGACGGGCTGTGTTTGTGTGTAGGAATGAGCACTGGGCAGTGGGCATTTCGTCTACATTCGTAACACCATCGGCTGTGGCCGGGACACCAGAAAATACACTCTTATGGGATTTATCTGGGTAGCCGTAAAAGCGGCGTTTGTGTGCAGGCAAGCGGGCTGCTTCGCCGACTTGTTTACTGCAGAATACACTGGAACAGTCGCATTTACTGGAACTGAATGAGCGAGAAGTTGCCATAGAAACAGAGAGCGTCAACATGCTGGCGTTTGTTTGCAGGCGTGCGTGTATTACAGCAGGCTTGTTCACTGCAATATTGACATTTCCAGTCGTCTGAACTTCAGAGGCGGAAACCATAGAAACAGAGTTTGGGTGCAGGCGAGCGGGTTGTACCACGCGCTCGTTGGCTGCAAAATACACATCTGCAGTCGCCTTTTCAGGGAACTGCCAGAGCGAGAATTGACGGCAAAAATGTGTTTTGCCGGTAGACCCGGGATTCGATCGCGGGTCTCTCGCGCGAAAATCTGATGATCTACCACTGGACCACAGAGGAAGACACATAGACATTCAGTAGCGCGAGTATTATCAAAGAGCGTCAACATGCTGGCGTTTGTTTGCAGGCGTGCGTGCAAAACAACAGGCTCGCTCACTGCAATATTGACATTTCCAGTCACCTGAACTTAAGAGGGGAATGAGAAATGTGTCAGGAGTGGAGGTCGGCCCGGCCGCAGCGGGGCAAAAAACACCCTTTTCTCCTTTCGCCAGTGACGCACGGGAACCATAGAAACGGTGTTTGGGTGCAGGCGAGCGGGTTGTACAGCGCGCTCGTTGGCTGCAAAATGCACATCTGCAGTCGCCTTTCAGGGAACTGACAGAGCGAAGCATTGGCGGCATAATATATCTGCCGTTAGACCGGGATTCGAACCCCGGTCTCTCGTGCGAAAAACCTAAGATTCCACCACTGAGCCACAGGGGGGAACACAAAGGTGTATAGATGCATGAGCATATAAGAGAGCGTCAACATGTTTTCTTCGGCGTTTGCTTGCAAGCGTGCGTGTTACAACAGGCTCGTTTGCTGCAATATTGATATTTCCAGTCGCCTAATCAGGGAACTGAGTTCTCTTTTCGCCGGTGAGTGACGCGTGAATGGGGCGCAAGGGCAGGGTAGCTTTCTTGTAACGTAAAGAAAAACTAACCCCGATCGTCCGCTTCCAGCCTCCCTTGTGAACGGCGCAGTTTGCGCGGCTCGAACAGAGGGAGAGAGAAAGCTAGCCCCGTGACCGTCCGCTCCTGACATCCCCTGTGAACGGCGCGGTTTGCGCGGCTCGAACAGAGGGAGAGCAGGTATCCTCCCCCAAGCAGGCAAGGCAAGCGGGCGAACCGGCGAGCTTTGCGGGTTGGGGGGGGTGGAGGAGCAGTCTCGGAGAAGGATGCCAGGTGAGTCCTCAGAGTCACCATAGGCAGTAACTGGCTCGCAGTGAGGGCGGTCGCCGTCAGCGAGCGCGAGCGCGAGCGCGAGAGCTGCGTGATCCTCAGGAAAGGGGCGTCTTGAAAAAGACGCCCGGCTCTTTTAGTGCAATGAGAGTGTGTGTCGCGGCGGCGAGCACACACACATACACAAAACACAGTAGCAGAGAAAGGATATAACGCCGGATAGCGCAGCAGGAAGGCGACTGAAGGCGGCGCGGCCAGCGGCTTCAGAGTGTCGACTCGTCCCGCTGAAAGGCTTCTTCAGACGGCGTGGCTTCTCTCCGGATCCAGCGATGCGAGAGCTTCGCTGAAGAGATGAAAAATCAGTGAGCTAGCCTCTCGAAGCTATGTTTATAGCCCTAGACCACGCCCATTCTGGCGGGACGTGACGTATTGGGCGCGAAGCGCCCCCATTGGAGCTGACGTCACGAGTGGGCCTTATCGATAGGCTGCTGCAGTTGCCGCAGGGCAGCCAATAGGCGCACAAGCCGTCTCGCCTGTGTCTGCATGCTGCCGCAACGCGTTTTACATTATTTCAAAATTAAGGATAATTTTTGGCTTCAGTATCTCGCGGAAAAGAGATTTTCCCCGAGCGTAAGATTTACGCAGTACGAGAGTACCTCTCGTAAGAGAACGAATAGAGTATCCGCAACGGATTGAAGCGCGCGTCCGGATTGAAGCGCGAGCCACACGAGAGAACACTGTATCAGCGCCACTGATCGCAGCGGCAACGAGCACTTTCATTTTCACTTGATTTAAAAAACACAGTTCAGCGCTAGATCGTCTCTTATTTAACAAACGAACGAAATGAATGCTCTGCTGGTTAACTGGAGATGTTTAATTTATTTGTAGAATTGGTACATTATAGTGCCGCGAGATGATTAAAAAAGTGGTGGGGACATGTCCCACGCCCCACCCGCAAATTATGCCTATGTAACACGCCTGATAAATATGTCAACTATAGCAGATCGGTACTTAGGTAGTGAATTTAACTACCTTGTACTCATGTCAGTCAGCCCTCCCGGCTGCTTTAAACCTGAAGTTCATCTGTCTGTTATGCGACTCGCATGTAGACTATCACAACGTTAAGTCAGTGCGCGCACAGAGAGCGGTGTTGTGTGATAGCATCACTGGACTGACACATGATATGCCGACATAATATTTTTCTTTTGTAGCTATTTTTCGTAGCTATTGTACATAAATGTCCTCAGGAAACTATTACAATGACATTATTTATTAATTCATTATTATTATTATTAAAATTAAAAATTTAAATTGTTTTTATTAATCTGATTGGGTGGGCCACCGGTCAATCTGGGTGGGCATGTGGGCTTCGGGTAATTTTGACCCGTGAGGGAAAGATGTGTTACAAAGTGCGAGTGAAGGATGAGCGTTAAATACTTACAATATACAAACAGATTATTAATCAGGTGTGAATCAGGCCAACAGGGAATGTTCAAAGTTATGAACAAACATTCTTCCAGTAACGTTAATAGAACATTCGTTCAAAGCCATAAGCACAAAACATTTATACATCGTTCATAGAGTTCCTGAAATGTTTTAGTTTGTGCAGAGAGAGCATTCAAAAGTAACTTTAATGTCTGCAAAATGGAATTTTTCATTAATGTTTGCATAGTAATTTTTTTTAACAGTCAGAGAACATTCATTAATAACGCTTTCACAACCCTTAGTCACCATAGACTATGAAGAATAGTTTCTCTTCTGCCGAACTCTTGCTCTCAACAACTGATTTAATGCAAAGTTATGAGCAGATTCCAGTGAGTCCTGAACCTTTAGCATGAGCACTGAAGGCACTGAAAGCACAGTGAAAGGTTTTTTTATATATATATAATTTTTTACTTGATCGGAATGGTACAAAACTTGGTAAAGGTTTTGGCACTTGTTGTGTAAACACACACACACACACACACAAAATCATGGACACATTTGGAAATGAATGCGAGACGAATTTCCTCTAGTGGAAGCGTTTGGTACTGCAGCCGATCACACATCTAAACTAGTTGTGTTCCAAATTTGAGCTTGATATCTCAAAAAATGAGCTTTCATTGAGATTATGGCATTGATTTTCTTGCAGCTTTATAGTAAAATGTGTTTTGAAAAGATATTTCATATAAAAAAAAATATTGCAATTTTGTGCATTTTTTAATTACAATAAACGTAAAATTCTGTAACTTTTTTTCACTTCAGCAATAATCTGCCAAGTGTCGTCTTTGAGATCAACCTTCAGTCTGTCGCTCTAAAGCATTCAAGATTTACCAAAGTTTAATTTGGAAATTAAATTTTCAGGTCTGTCGCTCAAAACGTGAAAAAATGGATTTTAAATACAGTGTATTTATAATTTAGTACCATAAAATCCCCTAAAAATACAAAATATTAAATAAAACATTATCGAACTAAAATATATTACATTAATTTCATTGAAAAAATAAAAACACAACTTCGGTCATTTGTGCCCGACATGCGAAGGGTTAGTGAGGATAAACGTGTCTAAACTGGTTCAGGACAGAAACCACTAGCACATGTTTGTCCGACCACAGACTCTTCTGGCCCCAGTCTGCCCACGGTCTGCCCACAGCCCCTCATACTCATGTTTATCTTCAGTGACAAACAGCTCAGGGCATCATCTGTACGGCACATGGCCAAGAGCTCTGCGGTCTCCAGCATGAGCCGACGGTGTAAACAGGGCTTGAAAAGCTTCCCGAATGTGTGATTCCAGACGGTGTTCCTCTGTGGCCGAACAGAACCGGGCCTCACGAAACACTGCTTAAGTTCCACATCATGTTACAGGGATGATACAGACAGCAATCCTGTAGATTCACTAACAGTCTTTTCAACATCACAGCATCATTATTTCTGTCTTACAATCCCTCAGATTATCACAGAAGTGCTGGGAGAAAAGATTATAGTTCAGATATAAACACTGATGTCTACAGTAGAGATCACAATAGAGCAAATCAGCTTTTAAAAGTAACTTGAAGCTTCAAATAAAGATTGTATTGATTACATCGTTACACCAGTAGGTGGCGACAGGAGACTGTTCAAATATGAGTGAGTCATTGAATCATTCACTCAAGAGATTCATTCAGAAACACTGATTCATCCAGTAATGAAACCAGTGAAGACTTTATGAGTGAGTCATTGAATCATTCACTCAAACATTTTAAATAGATGCACCCACATTATTTCATAAGATGTTATTTTCTTTACTTGTCTATTCAGAATCGCGTTAAAATTGTGATCAGTTTGAAACAACATAATCGTGATGCTCAGTTACGATAGAGACTTGTCCTGCTCTACTAAAGGCTTCAGCTGAGAGTCTGAGTACGCACTGCATCTGAATCTGAACTTTAAACGCCACCGTTCAAAAAGGATCTTCTATATAGTATGAATGCAATCTGGACGTATACATCCGCCATGTTGTCATGATCATGTGATCTACCAGCGTCAGGTTTTTTTGTTTTATTATTGTTTTTTGCAGTTGTGTTTATTGTCTCCAAAACGTCTTTATCTGCATGTTACAGGATCTCTAAGGTTTTTTTTTTTTTTTTTTTTTTTTTTCAATCATTTAAAATAACAGACACTCATTAAAGGAACTGTATGTAAGATTGTGACCAGAACTGGTACTGCAATCACTTTCAAATTACTGTAGAATGGTGTATCCCCTCCCCCTCCCCCCTGACTCGAGGTTGCCAGATAGGCTGCAGGATCCAGCAGGAACGTAGGCTGCTACAAGGAGCTTCCAATGGCAAGTGACGAGTCCTACACAGTAAGTTTTTTTTTTCGGACTTTGTCACGACGTATTTCGGATTCATAACGAGGTCTTTTAGGTTTCGTAACGTTAGATATTTTTTATCCGACACGTTTGGAGCTGCAGCTGTGGTAACTAGAGCAGAGCTGGCAACCCGGATGCCGAAACACTACTGACTTTGTGATTGGTAGATAGCTGGAGGGTGGAGCATCAGGCCAAAACACAACATGACAACATCAACATCAGTTGAGGGCTGCAACTTCACTTTTAAATGACAATATCCTGGCCGGACTACTGTTGTCAGTGATATAAGTATTTGAAATGAACATGATTTCTTAATGTCTAGTGACATATCAGGGCCATTTTATGATTAATTGAAATGCATTTCTTACATACAGCTCCTTTAACGTAACAACCAGCATCAGTTGCGTCGCTTCACTGCCATTCATAAATCTCTCCTGTGGCCTCATGGGAGAGTAAAGTGTCCATCCACACTTCAGGATCTCACCGGAAGTAGTAGATCATCTGGAGACTTTTCTCCTTCTGTTTTGTCGAATACTGAGGGACAGACTTCTCTGTGGGCGTACTGGTTTCTGCACACTGATTAGTAGGCAATAATTCGATTTCGGACGCAGCGTTTATAGAAAGACATTCATTCTTATTACTTATGAATGGGAGAAAGGGCAACACGCAAATGGGCGAAATTACTTAAAGTGGATTGTGTATAGTAGCCTACTGTACTGTTAACTGTAGCATATTATTTATATATGAAGACCTCTGATGCAAAAGCCTCTAAAAGCCACATATGTAAAAATGAGATAATACTGAGTGAATCTCCGCACATAGTGAACGCTCATCAAATACTTTCACCTAAAACTCACTAAATCTCCACCTCAGCCCATTCAGAAATGTCGGTACTGAGGAAGACACCTATACACACAGGAGCCTGATGAAAATGTTAATATTAAAGAAACACGTTAGACAGACTTTTGCATCTGAAGTCTTTTGTAAATACATTTTTGTATAGTTTACACAGTTTTTATATTATTTTTTATTCACTTTTACTTTTGATTCCTTATCTAATCTATATTAATCTACATCTTATAATTTATTTATATCCGATTATTATTTAATTTAATTTAGATTAAATTTAATTTATTATTTAATCTAAGCTTTCCTGTAGCTCAGTGGTAAGAGCATTGCGTTAACAACGCAAGGTTGTGGGTTCGATTCCAGGGGTTTGCACATACCTATGTATAAATGTATAGGATAACGCAATGTAAGTCGCTTTGGATAAAAGCGTCTGCCAAATGCATAAATGTAAATGTAATTTTAATTAATTACTTTTATATAAATTTTTTACATTTTACACATACCTTATCTAATCTAAGTTAATCTACATATTATCATTTATTTATATCCGATTGTTATTTAATTTTAATTAATTAATTTTAATATATTTGTTAAATATTTATTTTTTACATTTTACACAATATGACTTTGAACCCGCTTTGAAAACCGAGAACCTCTGTCTCAGGCGGAACGATTAGTCGGGCGGAACGATTAATGCTCTGCCGTGTTTCCGCCCGGACTGTCTTACACGCGCTGCACTCTGAGGTGTTGGACGGAAATGGCGATGTGTGAGTCGGTTAATGTTGCTAATGTCGATTAAATCATCACTAGACTGTCACGCTCCTGCTCGGACCCTGCGGGGATTGACCCCTGAACCCACGGCACGATGCGTGAGCGGCTCTGCTGAAGAGTGTGTGTGTGTGTGTGTGTGTGTGTGGAGCAGGTAACGTTACGATCCTGACGGACACTTTGATAATCTCTGATAATCTCTCTAACTAGCATTAGCCTTTAGCAGCCGGACCACTATCATAATCATCATAATCAGTGATGAAACACTAGAGAAAGAAACGCGTACTGTGTGTGACACACGGATGAGTGTGTTTGTATGGACACGTGATCTGATGTTAATGAGCAGATCTACAGGTGAGCTGATTAAGGCTCTTTAATTAATGCTCTCTTACATTATCATACTTTACTACAGTGGGTTTGATTCAACGAACCCCTAAATATGATTCTCCCTTTGCGAGAGAGCCCTTTCATAACTACTAACTGTTACTACTAATAATACATGGAATCATGTGTAAATATGGACAATATTTACATATATTTTCTACCCAAAATATGGCATTACTGTCCAGAAACACACGGTGTAACCAATACTGAGAAAAGTATGAAGATGTACTGTATTATTTAATTTATGATCATAAAAACATGGGATTTTGGCAGGTTTTTGTTAGTGTCCTTGTGTTTTTGAAGGGCATATGTTTTTCACATGGCATTTCCACAGTAATTAATATCATAAATCATATTAATAAATTTTAAAAAGTACATTTATAACTATATTTTGTGTTATATCACCCTAGCATCGGCCTTTTAAGTTTTAAGTTGATTTAAGTTGAATTTGTGGTGGAAAAACTACATTACCCATGATGCTGTGCAGGAAATTCCACCAATCAGAGTCACAATATCGTTACAGTTGATCTCCCGATACTCTCAAAATAAACTTTATTAATGATGATAATATTTTATATTTTATTTACCCACCAAACGTAAAACTTCGGCGAGGAAAACCCGTTCTAGCGAGCGTATAGCGCTGCTGACGTCAGTGACCCGGATGAGCCTGTGTTTCTGTGTTCAGTTGTTATCTGGGAATAATAAACCGCTGGATACACGATTGACCAATCAGAATCAAGCATTCCACAGAGCCATGTAATAATGTTGTTTATATGTCTGTGGTGTTTTTAATATGCTTTAAGACAAACCATGTGTAAATTCATGTCAAGAGCTGTAATAATATAAGTTAATGAATGTCTGCCGGTGATGTTGTAATGATGTGTGTGTGTGTGTGTGTCGACAGCTCGTCTCCTCTCTCTGAAGCGCTGCTAGACTGATCCGCCATGAAGCAGGCGAGCGCTGAGACCTGTGTTCTCTCGGGGTCGAACGGCCTGAACGGGTCAGGGTGTTCTGGAGCGGGTCGGGCCCGTGGCGTGAGGGGTGTGCAGGGCAAGTGCGCGGCGTACGTGTTAGCGCTGCGTCCCTGGAGCTTCAGCGCCTCGCTAACACCGGTGGCCCTCGGCAGCGCGCTGGCCTACAAGCTGGAGGGGTCCGTGGACCTGCTGGTTCTGCTGGTGTGTGCTGTGGCCGTGCTGCTGGTCCACGGCGCCGGGAACCTGGTCAACACCTACTACGACTTCTCCAAGGGCATCGATCACAAGAAGAGCGACGACCGGACTCTGGTGGACCAGATCCTGAAGCCGCAGGACGTGGTGATGTTCGGGGCGGTGCTTTACTCCGCCGGGTGTCTGTGTGCAACACTGCTCTTCTGCCTGTCCTCGCTCAGACTCGAGCATCTGGCGCTCATCTACTTCGGGGGACTGTCCAGCTCTTTCCTATACACTGGAGGTGAATATGATGGGTTATGACTGGGTCTTAAAAAATGGTCATGAAGGGCAAAATTAACTATATAGACCTAAAATTACTGGAGGTGAATGTGTTTGGGTTATGACTGGGTCTTACAGTCACAGTGAACACGTTTACATGCACACTCTTAAAGGGATAGTTCACCCAAACATTTTAATTATCCCATGATTTACTCACCCTGAAGCCATCCTAGGTGTATATGACATTCTTCTTTCAGACGAATACAATCAGAGTTATATAAAAAAAATGTCCTGGCTCTTCCAAGCTTTATAATGGCAGTGAATGGGCACCATTTTTATTAAAGTCCATAAAAGTGCATCTATCCATGATAAAAGTGCATCAATCCATCATAAAAGTGCGTCTATCCATGATAAAAGTGCGTCTATCCATGATAAAAGTGCGTCTATCCATGATAAAAGTGCATCTGTCCATGATAAAAGTGCATCTGTCCATCATAAAAGTGCGTCTGTCCATCATAAAAGTGCGTCTATCCATGATAAAAGTGCGTCTATCCATGATAAAAGTGCGTCTATCCATGATAAAAGTGCGTCTATCCATGATAAAAGTGCGTCTATCCATGATAAAAGTGCGTCTGTCCATGATAAAAGTGCATCTGTCCATGATAAAAGTGCGTCTGTCCATCATAAAAGTGCATCAATCCATGATAAAAGTGCGTCTATCCATGATAAAAGTGCGTCTATCCATGATAAAAGTGCGTCTGTCCATGATAAAAGTGCATCTGTCCATGATAAAAGTGCGTCTGTCCATCATAAAAGTGCATCAATCCATGATAAAAGTGCGTCTATCCATGATAAAAGTGCGTCTATCCATGATAAAAGTGCGTCTGTCCATGATAAAAGTGCATCTGTCCATGATAAAAGTGCGTCTGTCCATCATAAAAGTGCATCAATCCATGATAAAAGTGCGTCTATCCATGATAAAAGTGCGTCTATCCATGATAAAAGTGCGTCTGTCCATGATAAAAGTGCGTCTATCCATGATAAAAGTGCGTCTGTCCATCATAATAGTGCATCTATCCATCATAAAAGTGCATCAATCCATGATAAAAGTGCGTCTATCCATGATAAAAGTGCGTCTATCCATGATAAAAGTGCGTCTGTCCATGATAAAAGTGCATCTGTCCATGATAAAAGTGCGTCTGTCCATCATAAAAGTGCATCAATCCATGATAAAAGTGCGTCTATCCATGATAAAAGTGCGTCTATCCATGATAAAAGTGCATCTGTCCATGATAAAAGTGCGTCTGTCCATCATAAAAGTGCATCAATCCATGATAAAAGTGCGTCTATCCATGATAAAAGTGCGTCTGTCCATGATAAAAGTGCGTCTATCCATGATAAAAGTGCGTCTGTCCATGATAAAAGTGCGTCTGTCCATGATAAAAGTGCGTCTGTCCATCATAAAAGTGCATCCGTCCATCATATAGTGCTCCACAGGGTTAATAAAGGTCTTCTGAGTTTGGAAAAATAAATGTTGAAAATATAGAGCTTGGTTAATAAAGGTCAAAGCTTGGAAGAGCAGGACATTTTTTAATATAACTCTGGTTGTATTCGTCTGAAAGAAGAATATCATATACACCTAGGATGACTTCAGTGTGAGTAAATCATGGGCTAATTTTCATGTTTGGGTGAACTAACCCTTTACCCTGAGGATATGATGTGAACATGTCGAGCTGTTATCAGAGGAGAGTGATAAAGAGCTCATAAGGCGATCGACAGCTGGATTCTTCCCAGCACAGAAACACAAGGCTGGACGCACTGGCTGATAACTGACTAATCAAACACACATTACACACAAAATACTGCAAATACTAAAAATATAAGTACTGTACTTTTTAAATATTAATTATACCTTGATCATTCATTATAGTTCAGTGCATTAACTAATGTTAAGAGATGCAACTTCAAAATGTAAAATGTATATACTCTAGCGTACGCATAAACAATGCAGCATACTTCAGGCTTGAGACTGACTGGCGCCACCTACTGGCAGGTTTAGCTGCATATTTACAATGTTCATTTTGAAATATTTTAATATTGCAATACTACAAATGTTATTTTTCAGACCTTAATCTCATAGTAGTATGTAATTGCCGTGTAAATGCGTTCATGCCACCAATGAGTTTGTGTACATGCATCGTACATCATTTGGTAACACTTACAATAAGGTTCATTAGTTAACTACCTTAAAAGTGGCCAGTAGGTGGCGATGTCACTGTGTAAAGAAGAACCTATAGACTGAACATGTAACACGCATGATGTCATCGTTTTCACAAATCTCCGTTTGTGTAGTTTACTCAGAGATGATAACGGTATCACCGCACTATGAATTCAGTATTTCAGGCCCGAAACGTCGTCGTCGCATAAAACGTTTTCAGTCTTTAGTTGACAGCGTGTAGTGTAAAAGGCACCTTATTATTTTAATTTGGTTAGATGACAGAATCTGACATAAAAGATGACGCATACACACAGCTGGGTAGCATCTGATTATGTAATCTGGATTAAAGGCAGGGTAGGCAGGATTTTTCTAAAACACTTTTTCCCAAATTTGTTTAAACTGTCTTTATATACCAATACATAATTAAAATGTAAGTACTCTGAAAAATAGAGTATAAACATTGAGTGTCTGTAGTCCTCTCAGAGCTGCAATAACCACAGCTACTTATGTCCATTCACTCCCACCACCTCCCCCCTTCTGGCTCCTTCCAAAGCCACGCCCCCAAAACACATGAGCGCGCGATGCCGACCGCTCAGCTGGAGGGAGGACGCGTTAGCCAGCGCCGAGAGGAGCGCAGTGCATGTAGTGACATCATGTCAGAATCACATGTAATAACATACCTAACTTTATTAGGTTTCCGTGCCTCTTCCCCTCCTCGAGTCAAACGGGTGCGCATGTGGGCGGCTCCTGTAGCGGCGGGGGTGGTAGCCATGGTAGCGAGGGAGAGTGACAGTCGCCCAGCCAATCATTTCACTTGTTCTGAATGGACATAAGTAGCTGTGTTTATTGCAGCCCTGAGAGGACTGCAGACACTCAATGTTTATACTCTCTTTTTCAGAGTACTTACATTTTAATTATGTATTGGTATATAAAGACAGTTTAAACAAATTTGGTAAAAAGTGTTTTAGAAAAAACCTGCCTACCCTGCCTTTAAGTAATCAGATTCCAAAAATTAAAAACGTATTATATTACATCACACTTTAAAATACTCGTAATCCGACTAGAGTTCCTCTTTCACTGATTACATCAGCAGTACGTGGAGGATAATCGCCAGTCGCAGTGCCTTTGTTTTGGATAAACGACCTCTAGTGGCAAAGAATTACATAGTGTAGGGTTCCCACGGCTCCTTGAAATCCTCAAGTTTGTGAATATGAAAAAAAGATTTCAAGGCCTTGGAAAGTTTTTGAAAATAAACCTACATAGACACAGGTCCTTGAAAGTGCTTGAATTTATTTTTTGTGCAATACGTTTTATGTAAAAAATTCCATATTATATCCCCTCCGGTCCGCTAATGTGTTAGGCCTATTCTGTCAACACTTCGTGGCCTATGTGCACTAGCTTGCTTGATTTACGTTAGTTACACACATTTACGCGTTACGTTAAGTGTTTCCCGCGTCAGGTACTTTGTGTTGTACGTTGCCATGACATTCACGCGCGCACAACTGTAACGATGTATCTTACAAGGAAACACGATGTAACCTTGCTCTCACTTGAAATGTGTCCCCACATTAAGTCCTTGAGTTTGAGGGTATTGGACCTGGAAAGTCCTTGAATTTGAAGTTAACCGAGGTGTGGGAACCCTGATAGTGTGCCTTTAAAGGTGCAGTGTGTAATATTTAGGAGGATCTGCTGACATAAATGCAATATCATATTCATAACTATGTTGTCAGTGGTGTATAAAGACCTTACATAATGAACCGTTGTGTGTTTATTAGCTTAGAATGAGGTGTTTCTCTCTACACACACCACGGGTCCGCTTACATCCACATGTTTCTACAGTGGCCCTGAACGGACAAACACGTTTCCTCACGATGTTGTTCTTCGTGTAAAGAATCGAGCTAAAGTCAGCGGATAAAACACTGACACAATGATGAACAAGTCACAATAATATTCACAATAACACAATAATTAGGTAAACATAATTTCTTGATTTATCTTTGTAAAGAAACCTCCGCTTAACTGGCTACTCTCTGCTGTCTCAGACGACGACATCACTTCCTGTCGGCCACCGTAACTTCTGTTGTGTGCAGTTCACAACCTCACCACTAGATGCTGCTAAAACTTACACACTGCACCTTTAAATGTGTAATCGAAATAGATTACATTCATCTCATGTAATTTGTATTCAGTTTTATTCCCAGAACTGGTCATACATTTAATAATATTTGTGAAAAAATCAGACTTAACTGCGAAAACGCACTCATTTTCCAGGCATGTGTTCACAATGCTAGCATCCTCACGGTGTCGTGTGTGTGTCCTCTAGGCATCGGCCTGAAGTACGTGGCTCTGGGAGACGTGGTGATCCTCATCACCTTCGGGCCTCTGGCGGTGATGTTCGCTCACGCGGTGCAGGTGGGGTACCTGTCAGTGCTACCGCTAGTGTACGCCGTGCCGCTAGCGCTCAACACCGAAGCCATCCTGCACAGCAACAACACCCGAGACATGGACTCGGACAAGCAGGCGGGAATCGTCACGCTAGCCATCCTAGTGGGACCAACGCTCTCCTACATCATCTACAACCTGCTCCTGTTCGTGCCCTACCTGCTGTTCTGCATCCTAGCCACGCGCTACAGCATTAGCATGGCTCTCCCGCTGCTAACGCTGCCCATGGCCTTCCCGCTGGAGCGGCAGTTCCGCCGCCGCTGTTACGCTAAGATCCCGCAGAAAACCGCCAAGCTCAACCTGCTCATGGGACTCTTCTACGTGTTCGGGATCATCCTGGCGCCGCAGGGGAGCTTGCCGTTATTGTGAACTCTTGTCCGGTTTGTTTTAAACAACTCTTTTGCTAATCTAGAGTTCAAAGACTTTAAATTATTGTTGGTTATTTATGTTTTGAGAGTTGGCAAGTGCTCTCAGTGCTTAGACTGTCCAGGACATCAGTGTTGTGTAAAGAGACCAGTCTGTACATTAAGAAGTGGAGATATATATATATATATATATATATATTAGTGCTGTGCAGCGATTAATCACATGCAAAATAAAAGTTTGTTGTATAAATAAAAGTACTGAGTATAAATATTTTGTGTTTATAAATTCACACACATGCATGTATATATCTAAGAAAAATGTGTTAAGATACAAAATATTTCTTAGATATATATATGCATGTGTGTGAATTTATAAATACAAAGTAATTATACAACGTACACACACAAATTATGTAAACAAACTTATTTTGGATGCGATTAGTGCAGGGCAACGATATAATGGTTTACTAGTACATTAAATGTTTCAGATATATTAAGTACCTTTATAATTTTTTTCATGTTTTTGTAAACATGACTATAAATAATTTTTTTAAATAATGTTTTTGATTTTCATTTTATAAAACCAGTCGAGTCTCAAGTACCCGCTCTTCAGTGGTGGTCAATTGGTATTTTAACGAGGGAACCTTAGCTTTAAAGTCCCGCTGTGGTGAACATCCAGCTTTTAGTGTTGTTTATACAGTGATTTTAATCTGCTTTAAGACAAAGCATGTGTAAGTTCATAAGTCGACAGCATTACTGAGTATTTCCTCCTTAAAACTGCAGTGAACCAAAGACAGTCTCAAACACACGCTTTGAAATCGCTGGTGTTTCTGACGTCACAAACTACCTTGTAACCAATCAGATCAACGTGTGATCGTCAACCAGTGGATCTCTGAGCTGAGTGAGTGAGTGGAGGCGGGGCTCATTTGCATATTCATAGAGCCACGCATACTAAATGAGGCAAGGGTGTCGAGTTACAGTCAAGATATTTTAAGGCTATGAAGGAAAAAGTGTTTAAATATGTAATTCTGGTGATGAAAGATGAGTTTAGGGAAACACTCACTGACTACAGGGGGACTTTAAATAGTTCTTTAGTTTTAGTGCCAATGACTTTTGAGGTTTTTTGCCAAATCAACCAAACTCCTGAATCCACAAGAAAGCTCATAGTCAGCATTAGACATATTTCAATGTCAAATAAACATTTTTTTCCAAATAAAGGAGATACCGAACCAAGTGTTTGGCTTCAGTTTGCTGCGGTTTCCTCCAGGACTCAAGGAAACTAGCTCAGCTTTTCATGGTTCAAATGTGAAGGTGAACGTCATCTTTTGCTGCTGCAGAACGAATACATCAGACGTTTTCTGATTATGACACATATAGATATTGATGCAGTAATTTTGAAATGCAATACATTGACTTGGTTTCCAGATAGCAGCATGTGACCATGTGTTTGTAGGCAATACAGGGTGATGAAGTTTAGTAATACTGAGAGAATATAAGCATAAATATGTGATCTCTTTATAAATGTGTTTCTTTACTTGGATATTGTATGTAATACTACTTCTAGAAAGCTTCCTTTCGTATATTACTTTGTTTTTCTCTTATTTTGTCCATCTAAACAAAGACCGTGCTTTCATATAAACATCTCCCAGTATCAAGTTTAAACAAATATTGAGTTACAAAATAATAACTCACTATGCAGATGAAACTGATCGTTCAAAATGTCCAATTTAATTTTTTTTATTTTTATTTATTTATAATTTTGCAAACATTATGGGAACATTACTTTTGAATGTTCAATGAACAAAGTAGAAACATTCAAAAAACGTTCTAACGTCCAACTAAAACATTTCAGAAAATTAAACGTTCCCTGAAAAAAATATAAATAACGTTTTAAGAACATTATTAAAGAACGTTATTAAACCATAATAGCCTAACTTTGAGCGAACAATCTACTAAGGTTATGAGCGTTTGTTGAGCAACCCTTGCCAGAATGTAAGCTAAAGTTCTGAGAACATCTGTTTGCTGATTACTGAATATGTCTGTAATAAGAGTAATAATGCAGTACACACTGAAGTATGATATATGGTCATCGGTGTAGCATATGGATCGACAACAAGATGGCTCACGAGGACCGTATAGTGGGAGCGCAATCAATTCGCGCATGCGCACTGTCCTGTTTCAAATCAGGATTTCACTATCAAGTATATTGGTTTACTAATCAAGTACACTAAGGTTCCCGACAGTTCTACGCAACCTGCATCATAAATACATAATTAAAAACTATAACATTAATTTAATGACGCACCATAGCCAAACAATTACGAATCCGACTACGGCGAAGGATTAGCGCATGAATATTAATCAAGCGTTGCCTGGTAACCAACCTGTAGCGTCACCTCATTAATATTCATGAGCCTATCCCTCGCCATAGTATGGTTGGTAAATTTGCATACGGCACGGGAAGCAGCGGCGTGGGCGTGTCCAGCGAATTAACCCGCACTGCTAGTTTGACCAGTGTTGCCAACTTAGCGCCTTTGTCGCTATTTTTAGCGACTTTTCAGACCCCCTTAGCGACATATTTTCAAAAAAGCGACTAGCGACAAATCTAGCGACTTTTTGGACAAACCTCAGTGACCTCTAAATGTTGCCAGCACAGTCCTGCGAGCGCGAGGTCTTACTTTCTCCCTGCCGTCACACCTCTCTCTGCGTCTACCCTGTTCAGTGAATGAGAGGAGCAGCAGCACGGCAGCAGACAGACGTGAATGAGTTGTTGTTTCTATGCACTTATCACTTATCTGCTTCTCTTTTGTTTTATATTTAAGAATTTAGTTAGACCATTTTTTCCCCTTTCTTTTCTTGAACTTATCACTTGTAATACTCACTATTTACAGTGCTGTACTTCACCCAGTTCCCGAACTCTCTCAATTCAGATAATATTACTCATAGAAAATGTAGTCATTCACTATCTAGCCTACTCGTTAAATTGTCTGACAAAAAAAATTATATATGAAATGAGAACAGCTTTGTACATTCGGCTATATTATATTATATTATATTATATTATATTATATTATATTATATTATATTATATTATATTAAAATACAGTATGTGAGCATGAATTTAATGAGAAAACACATAGGCAGGCAGAACGCAAGTACGACGCGATGATGTCATGAATATGCTAATTGACGTATGACGTCATCTAGCGACATTTAGCGACTTTTAGGGAAGGCGTTAGCTACTTTCCTTTGAAAATAGTTGGCAACACTGAGTTTGACTAGCGCGATGTGTTTTCATTTCGATGATTTATAGATGGTTTTTTGGTTTTGTTTTCGTGTGGAATTATTTGCGGACACACGACGCGAGGTGACGCGGAAGCTTCGGCCTGATGGATGTCCAGTGGCGTTACTGACGCGCGCGTCCATCGCATCGCATCGCAGTTATAAGCGCTCGTAAGCCTGTATTAGCGCATTGATCGGTGGGCCGGTGGAGCATTAATGTTGTCGACAGGTAAGATGAAACAACGACACGATATGGTGTGTTTTGTGCGACGGCTGACTCATATAACGGTGTCGCGGCCGTGCAGAGAAAACACGGGTTACTTCTTTTGTTTGAATATTCATTAATTTGCATGTTTTGCTTGTAAAGAGAATTCTGACACATATATTGATCAGATCTCCCATAATCAGTCAACAAACAATCAATGCTATATCAGCAAATGACTAGCTTTTACAAGAGCAATCACGCGCTCTTGCTAATAAACACATATTTATACGTTTATTTACACATTTATAGTCGTGTATTTACTGTAATATTGTGCTTTGTTTATTTAAGCAGCGCATATTTATGTTTCCCTTATGGAAAAGTATCACTAGCCTATATAAAATGCTGAGGTGCTTCATCTCATGTTGGTTTATATGTTGAACTGTTCAGGGTTTGTCCATGTTTGACCCAGACAGGGGGTGAAGCACCTCAGCATGTTGTATAGTGTGTATAGTGATGGTAAAACATGATATTTGTACACATTCCACGTGTTTATCGAGGATATATCACTGTGATCACGATATCTCGAACACTACCGTGGTCCTGTATGTGTTCTGCCCAGTATGACACGAGCCTCGGTCCTGAAACTGCGATGCTCGTGTGTGTGGTTCCTTCACTGGAATGGCGAGTCATTGTTATGTTTGTCTGTGTTTTGTTTGGGAATCGCTTTTATAAGAAGTACTGTGATAATACTGTGGTACAGTAATGGCACATAAAGAGATATATAGATAAGAAATAGACTGAAATAGAGACCTGTAAGTGGCCGAAGAATATACCATGTTATTACCATGTTATTACATGAGTTCATCATTGGCTTTGATGGTTTTAAGATCCTTTAACATCAGTGCAATCTTTCCATTGCACAAAAGCTTCTTTAGATTATTAAAATGTTCTTCACACTAAGATAAAATTGGTTCTTTTAAGATCTGATCATCTCTATGACATCACTGTGACCTTTGAACCGTTGTTTTTAAGAGTGCATGCCGAAAACATGTTTGATTTTGAGTTCTCGAACGCGTTGATTAGAAGGACAGGCGTGTGGTTCAGAAGGTCAGGAGGAGTGTTCTCATTGGTCAGCTAACAGAGAAGTTGACGAAGCAGAGACGTATAATATGAGCCAATGGAAATGCAGATTCAGTCCTTTGCTCAGTGTTTTGTTTCGCTGTAGTTATAGACCTTTCATTTCTGTTCTGCATCCTTGGATACATGTATGAATATATATATATTTCTGAAGCGTGTGTATTCCACCACAGTAGTAGAGGTGTGGTTCACCCGTGTGTTCATCAGTCATCATTCTTTAGATCAGCTGTTGAATGAACAGTGGTTTTATCATGTGCTCCTCTAAGCTAACATATTAATGATAGTAATATGAGAAGTGAACAATTCATTTAATTAAGATCGTTTCAGTCTCATTTTTAATAATTTTGTATGGTGAAATATTTATACATTTTGATTATGTACTTATGTTTTTGGTTTTCTAGTGCACTCGCAGAGAGACTCCGCCCACACGCTCTTCTGATTGGCTGTGAGTTTTGATTGATTTGGTTGTGAGTGCAGTGCGCTTGAACAGAGACTCCGCCCACACGCTCTTCTGATTGGCTGTGAGTTTTGATTGATTTGGTTGTGAGTGCAGTGAGCTTGATCAGAGGCTCCGCCCACACGCTCTTCTAATTGGCTGTGAGTTTTGATTGATTTGGTTGTGAGTGCAGTGCGCTTGATCAGAGGCTCCGCCCACACGCTCTTCTGATTGGCTGTGAGTTTTGATTGATTTGGTTGCGTATGCAGTGCGCTTGATCAGAGGCTCCGCCCACACGCTCTTCTGATTGGCTGTGAGTTTTGATTGATTTGGTTGTGAGTGCAGTGCGCTTGATCAGAGGCTCCGCCCACACACTCTTCTGATTGGCTGTGAGTTTTGATTTGGTTGTGAGTGCAGTGCGCTTGATCAGAGGCTCCGCCCACATGCTCTTCTGATTGGCTGTGAGTTTTGATTGATTTGGTTGCGAGTGCAGTGCGCTTGATCAGAGGCTCCGCCCACACGCTCTTCTGATTGGCTGTGAGTTTTGATTGATTTGGTTGCGTATGCAGTGCGCTTGATCAGAGGCTCCGCCCACACACTCTTCTGATTGGCTGTGAGTTTTGATTTGGTTGCGAGTGCAGTGCGCTTGATCAGAGGCTCCGCCCACACGCTCTTCTGATTGGCTGTGAGTTTTGATTGATTTGGTTGCGTATGCAGTGTGCTTGATCAGAGGCTCCGCCCACACACTCTTCTGATTGGCTGTGAGTTTTGATTGACTCCTCTCACACATGATTGATGAACACGCTAAAAGCCAAACCACTTTCATGGTGTCTAAAACCCAGGGTTGGCGCAAACTAACCTTAAACACACCTGGCTATCCTCCTAAACCGGCTCCATGGTGTAGGGTGTGTGTTACCGCAACAAGCTGCCACTCCGCATTCCTGCTTTATCAACACACACGCACACGCACACACACACACACACACACACACACACACACACACACACACACACACACACACACACACACAAAAGAGCTTCAAAGAAATAGTTCACCCAAAATAAAAAATGTCATTCGAAAGCTTAAACACTACTGAACTTTAAAACCTTTTAGCGGCTCAATCTTAGGGCCCGTCCACACGGAGACGCGGTTCGCTGTATACGTATACATTTTTTATCGTATTGGCGTTTCGTCCGCACGGATCCGGCGTTTTCGGAGACTGAAACCGCTATTTTTTTAAACCGGGTCCCAAGGTGGATAAATCTGAAAACGCCGCCCTTGCGTTTTCGTGTGTACGGCCAATCCGTACATTTTGTGAAACGATGATGTCATCACATCAAGTGTCAACTAGTCAGACACTGTTAAGTCACAGCAACTACATTTATGGTTTTTCATATTGTTCAACAAAGTTCTTGATTAAAAAAGAAAAAAGAAAAGAAAAAAAGAAGCTACTGTGCCTAATATTATTGTTGAATACAGCGCGCAAGGTTTATGCGCATGCTTTAAGTCTTCTTCTCCGTTTTTAGTGTATGTCTGTGGCAGAATTACAGCACCACTGGTCTGGCATGTATACTACATCGTTTTGAGTCGGTTTCAGTGGTTTCGTGTGTACGCAGATATTTCTTGAGACAACGCCGTGTTTACGGAATTTTTTTTTTGAACGGGGGAAAAAAAAAATCGGATAGGGAAAGCTCTGGCTTCGTGTGGATGTGGCCTTAGTCAGACATATGGCTTAGATTTTCTAGCAGTTTTAGATTCCAAATTATTTAGTTAAATATACATTTAAAAGGTTCAGTACATGTTCTTCACAGTATGTCCTGCAGTAATCTGATGTC
Organism: Leuciscus idus; assembly: GCA_021554675.1. Lineage (NCBI taxonomy): Eukaryota > Metazoa > Chordata > Actinopteri > Cypriniformes > Leuciscidae > Leuciscus > Leuciscus idus. Next base: position 2,236,049 of record CM038639.1, on the reverse strand, counting down.
AGAGAGCGAGCTGTGGTCTGGATCCCAGAGCATTTACTCAGATATCAGTGATGTATGTCTGTGCTCCGGCGGGTCAACTGATGATCATGATTAATCTTGCTCACAAACCTTAATCACAATTATTAATCACTATTATTCATCACTATTATCATTATTATTTATCACTATTATTAATCACTATTATCACTATTATTAATCACTATTATCACTATTATTTATCACTATTATTAATCACTATTATCACTATTATCACTATTATTAATCACTATTATCAATCACTATTATTAATCACTATTATCAATCACTATTATCAATCACTATTATCAATCACTATTATTAATCACTATTATTAATCACAGGTTTAGAATCAGTGCACTTTCACATTTTCAAAAGAACATTCAATCCACACGGTCTATTTTATTCCATCATATACATTATCGACTCTTTACGTTATGAAAGCTGGTGCAACATAACCAGTGAGACTCACTATATTAACTCCTATAATTCCACATCATGTTTGTTTTCCCATCAAAGCAACAACAGAAATGAACTTGTGTCGTCGAACAGCTCATTTATTGAGCAACCGATAGAGTCGAGATTCATGTTCTGATGTATTACAGTAATAAACATAAGCACAGGAGATGATGCGCAGATACTCATGATCCTGATCAGCAGATGATCTGAGGATGTCCAGGAGAGACTGGAGGAGATGATGATGTCATTGGGTCGGGAATGGGAACTAGAGTGACTACAAAAAGAGTATGTTCTGTATGTCATGCGTGAGGTGTTTCAGACACCATGTGACGCTCAGCTCTTCCTGGAGGAATACACTCAGCTTTTTACATATTTATGCAAAATATCCCATATTTTGACTTTATTTTCATAAGAAAATGCAGTTTACGTTTATGTTTAAAGCTAATCGTCTTGCATTCGCTGTTCACGTCATCATTAATCGTAGCGGCACATGTGATCGAACGCATCATTACTCGCCCTTATTCACTCATTTCAATGAAACTCTGGGAGAATTATTTGAGGAATATTCTGTTTGTTCTTTCCTCATGTAATAAATATAAGCGTAGGCTTTATCTGTGTTCTGTAGAGCTCACAACGGCTCAGTAGAACATGAACATGACCGATGCAGATAATCTGAGATCTGCTGTTGTAAAGCTGATGATGATGAGCAGAGTCTCCTGGTGTTCCCAGAGGAAGAGCAGAGCGAGGGTGAGGTGAACACATGATGACCTGGTGTTCCCAGAGGAAGAGCAGAGATAAACACATGATGTTCCTGATGACCTGGTGTTCACCGTCTCCTTCTGCAGGAACACTTCTGCTAATCACTGCCTTTCACATTATCCAGTCAGTCACTCAAATTTGATTCAAACATTGAAAAATGTTTAATTGTAGATGATGAACGAACACTTCTGTTCTCACACTGGCCGGATAATGTAGAGGTGATCGGACACACACTGGCCGGATAATGTAGGGGTGATCGGACACACACTGGCCGGATAATGTAGGGGTGATCGGACACACACTAGAGGTGATCGGACACACACTGGCCGGATAATGTAGAGGTGATCGGACACACACTGGCCGGATAATGTAGGGGTGATCGGACACACACTAGAGGTGATCGGACACACACTGGCCGGATAATGTAGGGGTGATCGGACACACACTGGCCGGATAATGTAGAGGTGATCGGACACACACTGGCCGGATAATGTAGAGGTGATCGGACACACACTGGCCGGATAATGTAGGGGTGATCGGACACACACTGGCCGGATAATGTAGAGGTGATCGGACACACACTGGCCGGATAATGTAGAGGTGATCGGACACACACTGGCCGGATAATGTAGAGGTGATCGGACACACACTGGCCGGATAATGTAGGGGTGATCGGACACACACTGGCCGGATAATGTAGAGGTGATCGGACACACACTGGCCGGATAATGTAGAGGTGATCGGACACACACTGGCCGGATAATGTAGAGGTGATCGGACACACACTGGCCGGATAATGTAGAGGTGATCGGACACACACTGGCCGGATAATGTAGAGGTGATCGGACACACACTGGCCGGATAATGTAGGGGTGATCGGACACACACTGGCCGGATAATGTAGGGGTGATCGGACACACACTGGCCGGATAATGTAGAGGTGATCGGACACACACTGGCCGGATAATTTAGAGGTGATCGGACACACACTGGCCGGATAATGTAGGGGTGATCGGACACACACTGGCCGGATAATGTAGGGGTGATCGGACACACACTGGCCGGATAATGTAGAGGTGATCGGACACACACTGGCCGGATAATGTAGAGGTGATCGGACACACACTGGCCGGATAATGTAGAGGTGATCGGACACACACTGGCCGGATAATGTAGGGGTGATCGGACACACACTGACGCGGGGCTAGTTGTCACACACACGGTTTAAAGCGTTCCACACACACACGCCAGCATGAAGAAACTTAGTGTATTATATCAACACTATATAGAGAAACACTGCAGCACAGTTCAGAAAGCTTTGGAAGATATCACTGAACATTTATTTAACTATAGCAGAAGTACATACTTATGTTAATTTTTCATTTCTGTTTTTTGTGTTAATTTAAAATTAGACAAATCTAATATTATCTTATATCTGTTATTTAACAGTTGAGATGACAGTTGTTCAGGCGGGGCATGTTGTCACACTGCGTTACAATGAGCTCCTATTAGAACTATTCTATTCTATTATATACTGATATGAATTCTATTGAGAAACCATTTTTTTTTTTTTTTTTTTTTTTTTTACTTTTTTATTGGAAAAAAGTGAATATTTTGAAATTATTAATCCATTATTATGTTTTGAGTTATGCTGTATAGATGTGTTTTCCGGTGTGTTTGTTGTCAAACTCAAAAATTAGTTTATTTTTAATTATTAAAAAATGCCATATTTTATATGAAAACGTTAATATTTGTATTTTATTGACAAAATATTTTATTTTGTCTTGTATATTTGTTTGATTAGATCAGATAAGATTATAATCTGTCATATGGTCATGGTTCAGTATGGGGCATGTTGTCACAGTTCAAATGTTTCCCCACTGAAACGGTTAGGTGGAGTCTGGAGCTTTATAGTTATCGCTCTTGGTGTGAAAGGGCCTTAAAGCTCATCTTTCATCAACATAATTACATATTTAAACGTTTTTTTTTCTCTTCATGCTTTAAAATATCTTGAATGTAACTCGACACCCTTGCCTCATTTAGTATGCGTGGCTCTATGAATATGCAAATTCACCCCGCCTCCACTCACTCAGCTCAGAGATCCACTGGTTGACGATCACACGTTGATCTGATTGGTTACAAGGTAGTTTGTGACGTCAGAAACACCAGCGATTTCAAAGTGTGTTTTTGAGACTGTCTTTGGTTCACTGCAGTTTTAAGGAGGAAATACTCAGTAATGGTGTCGACTTATGAACTTACACATGGTTTGCCTTAAAGCAGATTAAACACACCACATACACACATAAACAACATTAAAAGCTGGATCTTCATTATCATTATAACATTATAGATGCTGTGGTTTAACAGCCTGGATGTTCAGTGTTCCTTTTCTCCTCTGTGTGTGTCGAAGCGTCTTCATCCTCATCCATCATCGGACGCTCCGGCTCGGCTCACGTAGAAGTGTGTGTGTTTACATCACGATCACCTAATGCAGATTTATTAGACGTCTGGGTGTGTTGCTGAAGATGGCAGGTTTGCTCACACAAGCATCTGTCTCGCATCACACGTGTTCCTCACACAGAGTCGACTTTTAAGGGCTTCTGCAGTGCAACGGACACGGAAGGAGACGTGTGTGTGTGTGTGTGTGTGTGTGTGTGTGTGTGTGTGAGTCTCAGTCGCCTGCTTGAGTCCTTGCCTGTCCCGTGTGGGATAATCTGTGCTGATAAGGCACACAGAGGACTAAACGCTGGCTGTGGTCACATGGCCCTGTTCGGAGGCTGTGATTGGCTCAGCAGGATCGCTGGTCGTGTTCGGGGGCTGTGATTGGCTCAGCAGGATCGCCGGTCGTGTTCGGGGGCTGTGATTGGCTCAGCTGGATCGCTGCAGTGTCAGTCACAGGTTCTGTCTGGTCTTGGGTCGAGTGTCGGTCCTGTAGGTGACGGGGCACGTGGGATAGTGTTGAGAGATCTGCAGGACACACTCCTCAGCCTTACACACTCACCTGTGGTATGTGTCGGGATGTTTTATGTCATGTTACAGCGATGTGTGTATGTTCTCCGCTCGCAGTGTGGAGGTTAGGATTAGGTTTAGGGTTTGGTTCAGGGTCAGTTGCTTGTGATTATGCATAATTATAGTAATGACTGTAGTAACTACATGTAACGTGTAACAAGGACACTGGTTTAGGGTTGGAAATGAGTGTAAACCCTTTATGAGTGGATTTTACAATATAGCTTTTTTATTTTAACTGATGGGTCATTAATGCAGTGTAATGATGATATTTTGACGAGTAAGCGTCCCTCATCTCATCTAAGTCTCATTACTGTGATGTGAATAAATATTTTAAATGTTTGGTTACACTTTAATTGACGGTGTTTGTGTTGCAGTGTAATGTAGAGATGCACAATTCTAGATGAATAAGTATGATTTTTTTTAAGGTGATTCTGAACAGATACTAAACAAAATAACGTAATTTACTAGATGTTCTGACAAACTGCTGCTGTCTATTTAAAAATATCTAATAATTTAATTAATTTGAAAAAAATATTGTTTTAAATTTCTTGAGTGAATGATTCAGTGACTCACTCATAAAGTCTTCACTGGTTTCATTACTGGATGAATGAATGAATCTCTTGAGTGAATGATTCAATGACTCACTCATAAAGTCTTCACTGGTTTCATTACTGGATGAATGAATGAATCTCTTGAGTGAATGATTCAATGACTCACTCATAAAGTCTTCACTGGTTTCATTACTGGATGAATGAATGAATCTCTTGAGTGAATGATTCAATGACTCACTCATAAAGTCTTCACTGGTTTCATTACTGGATGAATGAATGAATCTCTTGAGTGAATGATTCAATGACTCACTCATAAAGTCTTCACTGGTTTCATGAAAAAATAAATAAATAAACGAATATACAAATTTCTTCTAAGTATAATAAATAAAACATAAAAAGCAAAGATCAGAACATTTAATGAACAAAACCGGGTTCTGTACATGACAGACAGTAGTGCCAACATTCTGTGTTTGCTGGGTTGTCGCCACCTACTGGTGTAATGATGTAATCACTACAATCTTTATTTGTAGCGTTAATTTGCTTTTAAAAGCTGATTTGCTCTATTGTGATCTCTACTGTAGACATCAGTGTTTATATCTGAGCTATAATCTTTTCTCCCAGCACTTCTGTGATAATCTGAGGGATTGTAAGGCAGATATAATGATGCTGTGATGTTGAAAAGACTGTTAGTGAAGATGTTTCATATCTCTTCATGAATACGGCTCTCTCTGGACCAGAACACACATCTGAGTGTTCCTGTGATCCGACTTCACAAAGGTTACTATTACTAGCTTACTATTGGGTTAAGAATAGGGTTAGGGTTTGGTTGAGGGTCAGTTGCTTGCAATTATGCATAATTTACTGTAATTACTGTAGTAAGTAAAGTTTAACCACGTCACCTTAAGATGAAGTGTTACCAAATGTTGTAATGGTATTTTGATATTTAAGCATAATTAAATGATCACTATTGATCAGTACAAATGACTTTACCACAGTAATTAGAAGTCGATGAAAAACATAATCATGAAGAAACTCAAAAGTAAAAACGATTAAAAAAAGAAACTTACAATAATGAGAATTTGGGAAAATGTGCTTAATTGTCATGATGATGATGTGCTAATGCTAAAATGCCAGTGGTCTTAAAAATATGCTTCATCTAAATATTATAAAAATTATAAATAAATATTATAATTATAAATAAATACAAATATTATAAATATTCTAATGTTTCAGTGTTTGGAGTATTTGTGTTGAGTTTGCCCACAGGATCATTAATCATCATCACATGCTTCACATCATCAGATCTAAGGGGTGGAGATGGGTAGGTTTAGGGGTGGGTTTAGGGATCGGGGGTGGAGATGGGTAGGTTTAGGGGTGGGTTTAGGGATCGGGGGTGGAGATGGGTAGGTTTAGGGGTGGGTTTAGGGATCAAGGGGTGGAGATGGGTAGGTTTAGGGGTGGGTTTAGGGATCAAGGGGTGGAGATGGGTAGGTTTAGGGGTGGGTTTAGGGATCGGGGGTGGAGATGGGTAGGTTTAGGGGTGGGTTTAGGGATCGGGGGTGGAGATGGGTAGGTTTAGGGGTGGGTTTAGGGATCAAGGGGTGGAGATGGGTAGGTTTAGGGGTGGGTTTAGGGATCAAGGGGTGGAGATGGGTAGGTTTAGGGGTGGGTTTAGGGATCGGGGGTGGAGATGGGTAGGTTTAGGGGTGGGTTTAGGGATCAAGGGGTGGAGATGGGTAGGTTTAGGGGTGGGTTTAGGGATCAAGGGGTGGAGATGGGTAGGTTTAGGGGTGGGTTTAGGGATCCAGGGGTGGAGATGGGTAGGTTTAGGGGTGGGTTTAGGGATCCAGGGGTGGAGATGGGTAGGTTTAGGGGTGGGTTTAGGGATCAAGGGGTGGAGATGGGTAGGTTTAGGTGTGGGTTTAGGGATCAAGGGGTGGAGATGGGTTAGGGTTAGGGTTAACCCTAACCCTAACCCTAACCCTAACCCTATATGTAAGGTGGGAGGAGTCGGATCTGGATCTAACTCCTCCCCCTGGATCTCGTGTTCTGCAGTGAGGACCATCTCCGGCATCTAGTCCTAATCTGAAATGGGCGGGGCTATTGTGACGCAGACCTGCTTGTAAAATTAAATTATGAGTAATTTACAGCTTGTAATGTGAAATTTTATTCCTCAATAAAACTTTGATGTGAAGTTTCCCAAGTTAAATTAGATTTTTTAAAAATGTGTTGTTAAATAACTAAGAGACAAATGTCCCGCCATTACAGACGGAGGAAAGGTCTCAGAGACGGCAGGTGTTCTGATACTGACACTGTCATCCTCATCTCATTATCCATCAGTATGATGAGCAGATTATTCATAAGGGGATGATGATGATGATGGGTGTCATGTGATCCGCTACGTGTCTGACCATGTGTTCACAACACTGAGATAAGCTCAACTTTATGAAGCTTATGAATATGTATAACCTTCTGATTTTACACTTATGCTGGTTTAATATCAGCATCCGTGATTCTGGACATTTACACGAGTTCACGATTCCATTCACAAGCATGTGATGTGACTTGATTTGTTTTGATTGGATATTGATTAATTGTGGCCTATCAGGTGCAGAACAGGGGAAGGTCAGGTGTCGCTGTCCTGAGCGTTTATCATATGAGAGTTTATGGTGGTTTAGTGCATAAATCATATTGTTACACATTGGACTTTTGTAGTTGTTACACACACTGTCGTTCATAAGTTTTGGATCGGTAACATTTTTAATGTTTTAAAATAAGTCTCTTCTGCTCACAGAGGCCGCGTTATTTTATAAAAAAAATACCAAAACAAACAGTAATATTGTGAAATATCATTATAATGTAAATCATCTGTTCTCTATGTGAATATACAGTAAAGTGTAATTTATTCCTGTGATCAAAGCTGAATGTTCAGCATCATTACTCCAGTCTTCAGTGTCACATGATCCTTCACAAATCACTCTGATGATTTGATGATCGAGAAACATTTATGATGATTATCAGTGTTGAAGACATTTGTGTACGTACAATGTTTTTTTTTGTGCTTCTGCTGCCAGACTCTCTGAGTGCCCATCCAGAGCAAAGTTCAGCACACACACACACACACACACACACACACACACACACACACACACACACACACACACACACACACACACACACACACACACACACACACACACACTCTGAGGAGGCCAAGCTGTGAGTCTCTGTGTTTGTTCTGCTTTAAATGTCTGTAATTACATTCGGTTGCTCGAGGCTTGTTGGTATGAACGCATGTTTCTGCCATGAAATATAAATAAATAAGGTTATTGCAACTGTCTCACAATTCTGACTTTTTTCCTCATCGCTCTCTCTCACTCTCTCTCCATTTTGTCTTGCTTTTCTAAAAAAAAGATATATTACAAAAATACAATATAAAAATATTTATTTAACACTGATATATATTTTTTTTAATTATATTTCGGCATACATTATACCAAGAAAGCACTATATAACTTAAAATAAATAAATTGTTAAACTAAAAATATTTGTATTTGGTCATCTTTGAGCCCCCTTTCTTCCATAGCCTGTATATTCATATATTCGTGAAAAAAGAAAAAAAGCGTTATCTTTGTGGTATCATCCTTCTAATGTTTACGGGTGTTCTCGGTGACCGGCGTCAGCTGCTGTTCAAGGCATTAATCAGAGCCGCTGATCTCAGCGTTACACATGTGATGCGTGTGTGGTTATTTTGAGACGAGGGGTTATTTTTAGCCCTTTCGGATTTTTCGGATTTAAAAATTCAGTTACACAAACTCACAATTCAGCTTTTTTATTTTAACTGTTAACAGGGCTCGAATTTCGGCGCGGGATTGCGGGTATTGCGCATAATTTTAATCATTCCCGCAGGTCTCCCACTTATAATGCGGGAAATTCCCACAAACATTGATTCACTTTAGCATGTAGGTTGTATTGGGAAATGAATCCACACAGATTATAAAATCAAATCAGACATTTTAAAACTGTCTGCGAGACGCAATTTCTCAAACAGCGTGAGTGATTCAGCGTGAGTGATTCAGCGGTGCCGCGTCTTCTATCAGCTCGTTACGGTACGTTCACACGGGGCGTCAACGCTTGACGGAAGGCGTGGCTGAAGTTTGGCACTGACGCCATGGTCATAGCAGCGTCAGCCAATGATTTATCCTCAGTTTGCTGCTCTTGAACAGGATGAACGTGATTGGCTGCCGCCTGGCTACTGTATTTGCATAGAGCGATCCTGATTGGCTGACGCTTCCGTCTGCGGCGCTTCACTGGCGTTGCTCGCGGCAGAAGTTGAAAAATTCTCAACTTCTGCCGCGAGCAACGCCAGTGAAGCGCCGCCGACGGATCCACAATTCTTTTCGGCAACGCTTGACGTCACCCATTCAAAGTCAATGGGAAGCGTTGACGCTGACGCCCCGTGTGAACGTACCGTTAAGAGGCGGTGATAATACACTCTCGCGTTTCGGCAGTCGGGATAGACGGAGTTGTCACTTGCATAATCGGGCCAGCATTGCATCATGAGTAACTAAAGTTTACCATTTGCACGTCTTTTAAAGTTTTACCAGTTTAAACATTCACGCGATTTGAAACTATTCGGTACTTGCGCGCTGTCTGAGAGATGTTTTTTTTCTCTCTGCACACATACAGTAAACAAAAGTTATTTTTCGTGGATTTTATTAGCCTGGTAATACCAAACTCTGCTACTTCACTTTGCTTCGTAGACCGAGTCTGGCATGGCATAATTGAAAAGTGTTTTCTTTCTCGCGGGGGGGTGCTTGTCTGAAGTTTAAAATCATTGGTTACCCGTAAGCCAATCACATAATGTTTGGTTATGACATGTGTTATGCGCTGGCTCAGCCGCATCTAACTTCCACTGTAAACACATGTATGATGCGAAAACAAAACCATCGAGCGAAATACCGGAGTGAACATGGCTGTGAACGACTTTTGCAGATTATGTGAAGTAAATCTACGCATCCACGGTACAATCAGCGTCTACGTCACGGCTCTCAGCCCGCCTTCTGTTTGTCGGAAAGCTATGACGCTGTCTCAGACTGAGTACAGAAGCGAAATGAAATTGAGCGGAAGTACGAAGTCTGACGTAGTCAGGCTAGGATTTTATCGCTTTAACAGTCAAAAACATGCGAAAATGATGTCAATTTCGGTCTTGGTGAGTATCCTCTAAACACAGTCAGTTATGTCTTAAGCATAAATCGCACGTGACCGTATAATGAACACAGGATCCGTGCACTAGCTCTTAAAGGGACAGCAGCCATATGTGTCTGTCATTCATTTGGTTGTCAAAACAACAAAACATAGCTTTCATTTTAAGGAATCAGGATTAATAGCCTATGTATTTAATTTAGTCAGGACTAAAATACTACCCAGTGTTATTTTACATTTGATTACTTTATTCAGTCTCTGTAGTATTTCTGAATACTAGTGTTAGACCTAAGCAAAAACTTTTCTCTTTATTTCTCTTTATTGGTATCTTTATTCTATTGTATTTATTTGTGCTACTTTTTTCAATTTAATTCAAAGATTGAAATCAAGCTTCCTTGTGTTGTGTAAATTCTTAAGAACAAAATTACCCCATTGTAAGAATGCAATGAGTGAGCATACATTTAGGCCAGATACATGTAATAAAAAAAAGTCTAAACCCTAAAAGTTTTAGTAGCTAATAGATTTCCACCACTGAGAAACGCTTGATGTAGCTCTGCTTCAAGAGTTATTTACGGAGAAGAGAAAAACACCCGTAGTGTTTGTGGTGCACCCCCATCCTTCCTGTTGACTGAGCTTTCAATGTTGTTACGGAAAGGGTGAAGTTGATATGCTGGTTCTTGTCACATGACCTGCGGTGCGCTTGCGGCATTCTGAATAGTTGAGGTGTTTTCATCTCGCTGCGCCTGGAAAAAACGAGCGTGTCACTTGCCGCGCGCCTACATTTGAAATAACGTTAACGAACTTGAGCGTGCAAAAGACACGACATGTGAACGGCCCCTTGACGAGCTAGTTACCTCCAATCAGGCCACGGAGACCCCTGCCATAGACAGTAAAAGATACGCAGCAAGAAGAAACACTAGTGGTTCACGCTTGCGCACATACTGGAAAGTGCGCTGTTTGCATCCCTGTATATTAACTGTATTGACAGATGTCTCTCTGTATGGCTCTGGGTTTAGGTAGAGATCTTTCTACGTTTGTTGTTTTAAACTGAAAAAATGAGAAGGAAGTAAAAAAAAAATTGTTTATTTAATATGTCAACAAAATATATGCAAATTCCGTGCGATTCCGCGCGTATAAGAGAATTCCGTTTTCATGTGTAAATTCCGTGATTCCGTCCGCATTTTCCGCATCACGGGAATCATAGGGCCCTACATTTGGTCGCACCTTTTTTCTTCCCGCTACAACACGGTGTTCATCAGTAGTTATCTTAAGCCCTATTTGGACGGGATTAACTTTACAAGGGTAGATGGAGTAATGCCATTTTACCACAGGACGTCTGTAATATTAAGATATTCGCGGGGGATTAGTATTATCTGGGGACCTCGTGTGGTTTAGAAATGACCCAGCGTCTAGAACTGATGCTTTTCCAAGCGTCTCCATACTTGAAAAACCGCAGAAAACTACTTTTTAAACAGGAAATGACAAATTATTCACGTACATGTTTACAGCGGGTGTATCCGCATGGGATTAGCATTACCTGAGGTCATTCTTCCAGACCTTTTTACTGAAGGTAGAAGTCGCCGTAATCTTTCCTGACATTGTCCGACATGATTACTGAGATGCACATTCAGACGGGACTAAAGTCACAGAGAAGCTCTGGTGATTATTACTGTACCCCTCCTCTACATGTCACACTCGTCCCGTCCGAATAGGGCTTTAATCTGCGTTCCCTAGTTCTGCACTGATGTAAAGACTCAGGTGTGTGTGTGAGTGTGTGTGTGTGCTGGCTTGTCCTTTCCACCACATTCTCAGAAAGAAAGGTAATAAAGCGGTCACTGGGGCAGGACCTTTTTTAAAACGTACGCTTTTGTTCCTACCAATATGTTCCCTTTAGACAGAGAAGTGTGTGTTTAGAGAAGCCAGTGAGTGCAGCTTGTGAACCTGTTATTCTGAGTGCGGCGTTCTCACCCTCCACACTTTGTGTTTGAGGGCCCTTTCACACCTGCCTTCTCTGGTCCAGATTTTCAGACTTTTCAGTTTGATCCGAATCAAAATTACAGGTGTGAACCCTCCCCTGGACCACGATCCGGACCTAACAGACGAAATCTGGCCCGACGGAAAGAGGTAGTCTCGGTCCGGATCAAACTGAACAAAGGTTTGGTTCGTTTCTAGTGTGAACGCATTTTCTGTATGGTTCAGACTTTCAGAACATTTACAGGAAGTTCCGGTGGTTCCCGCATAGCCTAAACCACTGAAGAAGAATATCTGTCAGTCCTGCACACAGCGTTTCTTCCAGCTGATACACACACACACACTTGTCATTTGGCGTATGTGAGCTAGCCTGGAGTATAGCTGGAGCTGCAGGGAGTAATGCTGTAATTATAACAGTATAGTGGCAACGATACGCGTCTGTTCATTCATTCTTGTCAGAGTTCCCCGCCGAACTGACATCACGCTGACGTCAGACGCACGTCCATTTCCGTTTACAAACCAATCAGTGTCGAGATGCAGTCCACAGAGATGATGACGACAGGACGCAAGTACGCCATGTAAAGTTCTTTAGTGCGCTCGCATAATTGCAATGTGAAACCAAACCAAAACTAACCGAATGTGTATAATGTATCAAAACATGAACTTTGGTGCGACTCTCAGCTGTGAAAACGCCCTCAAAGTAATCTGCTGTTGACCTCTTCATTTTTAGATGACTTGACTCCTAAATTTCCTGAATTCCTAATTCACGCGCTTCATCATCAGTGCGGTGTGTGTGTGTGTGTGTGTGTGTACATGACTGATAATAGGGACTTTAAGCAACAGCTGCTGATAGGGATGCACCGATCCACATTTTTTCACTTCCGATCCGATCCCGATACCTGAATTTGGATATCGGCCGATACCGATACTATTCCGATACCAGAGCTGTGTTTGCTTTAATATTGTTGTTATCATTATTGTTTATTTTATATGATGCTGAAATAAACTTCTCTCAACAGGCAAGTATGATATGTACGTATGTATGCATGCATGTCCCAAAAGGCAACTTGAGGTAAGTATATGGTCAGAAAAGTCAGTCAGAAAAACAGGAAATCCTGTTAACAGGAAAAATCCCATTCTGGAAACAAATATGCAACTGTAAGGGTTTCAAATTGATTGTCATTTAAATATTTATTACATGTAAACATCTTACACACACTTTCTAAAGGGTGATCCTCGCTCCGATGCGGTAACTCTCTCTCGATGAATGCTCGATCAGCATCTTGCAAACAGACAAGCGGATTTCACCTCAGACGCGCGTCAATTTCACACTGGATGCGCGAATGGATTCAAAATATTCAAGCGTCCAACTAGACGCGGTAGACGCGAATTTGAGGCGCTATTCGCGTTTGGTGTGAACGCACAGTAACGTGGTGCTTTTTTAAATGTTTGATTGCGTTCGTTGTGTTGTACGACGCGAGGGAGCTTCAAAGAGCTCTGAATTACGGCTTTGCAAACATTGCATTTTGCTGTCTTGCTCTGCATCTCGACACTGATTGGTTTGTAAACGGAAATGGATGTGCGTCTGACGTCAGCGTGATGTCAGTTCGGCGGGGAACTCTGACAAGAATGAATGAACAGACGCGTATCGTTGCCACTATACTGTTATAATTACAGCATTACTCCCTGCAGCTCCAGCTATACTCCAGGCTAGCTCACATACGCCAAATGACAAGTGTGTGTGTGTGTATCAGCTGGAAGAAACGCTGTGTGCAGGACTGACAGATATTCTTCTTCAGTGGTTTAGGCTATGCGGGAACCACCGGAACTTCCTGTAAATGTTCTGAAAGTCTGAACCATACAGAAAATGCGTTCATGTTGGCTAGCCACAAACTGCGGAATGGATTTCCTGAGCGGGGGTGTGTCTCATAACTCTTGTCTCATTGAGCCGCGCCTCCGTTCAGGAAATCCATTCCGCAGTTTGCAGCCAGCTAACAGACTAGCCGGTGGGAATCACTTTTGGAGTCATTTCAGCAGACAACGTTAAAGCGCAGACATGACTCATGGATATCGGATATCTCCGCAGGTTGGATCGGGAAAATCCGATACGTGAATTACGCTGGTATCGGTCCCGATACCGATACTGGATCGGATCGGCCCCATCCCTAGCTGCTGATACTACGACGTTGAGGTGTTCTGTTGCGCACACAGATGTTCTTCTTCTTGTTGTACAGTAACCGTGCCGTAACAGGAGATCAGCTGATCTGCCGTAGTCGATGACGCGTGACGTGACCGTCCTGGCCTGTGCTTGAGCGTCACACGCGTGAGTGTGTTCACACCGGACACGAGTGTACAGCGTCACAGCAGCGGCTCCAGACTACACGAGTCAGCATTTCTTTCAACATTTGCTTTTATAAGTTGGTCATTTATAAACCTGACAGTCTTGAAAGATTGTTCTAACACAAACACAACCAAGAGAAGCGCTCCGATCGTGTTGTGTCGGCCATACTCTGATGTGTTTACGAGACATCTCAGGCATTGAAGTGGCACTGGAATCTGTGTTTGATCCGGTCACTGGGTTTCTTTACCCAGCTCTACAGTGGTTATGATGGACGAGGTTTATCGGTGTCTTTTGGTCATATATTCACTACATTTCCTGTTTCGCTCCTTTGAAAACTCCGTTTACATGATATTTTGAGAGTTTGATCAGTTGTAGTTTGTTCTGTTTGGTGCGGTCGGACGACACTAATGCGTGGAAGAGCTGGCCATGCTTCTCACACACGTGTGTGTGTGTGTGTGTGTGTGTGTGTGTGTGTGTGTGTGTGTGTGTGTGTGTGTTTCATGAGGAATGGATGTGTTCTGGCGCTTCTCTTGGGTTGATGTAATCCCTCTTCACTGCTGTTTATCCTGGATGAGTATTGATTTATCTCCTCTCTCTCCTCCACATGTGTCTGATGAAAGCCAGCGCTCCCCGGGACAGATCCTCTACTCTAACAAACCAAAGTACAACTTGTGTCATTCTAGCGCAAACATACGTGACATGTCATCATGCCATTTACCTTTCAAATCGATTCGTAAATCACACTGAACGATTCTGTTTCACTCACTGATTCACTGATCCGTCAGAGTGAGTCTGCAGTTAACGACTCACTGATTCACTGATCCGTCAGAGTGAGTCTGCAGTTAACGACTCACTGATTCACTGATCCGTCAGAGTGAGTCTGCAGTTAACGACTCACTGATTCACTGATCCGTCAGAGTGAGTCTGCCGGTAACGATTCACTGCATTCATAGGGTAAGTTACTAATGCCAAAGTTAGGATGTATTTTTGCTAATTAAAATATTTAGGTCATGACTATCAGTGGTTAGTGAGCTAAATCTGCTGTAAAAGATTTAACAGTAGGAAATATTTTGAGCAGTAGCAATATGCAAAATAAATAAACTTTTACATTTTAATACTTAAGTACATTAAAGTCCCCCTGTAGTCAATAATTGTATCCCTTAGAACTCATCTTTGATCACCAAAATGACATATTTAAACTTTTTTAATTAAAGAAACAATTCTTTGTCTTAAAATATCTTGACTGTAACTCGACACCCTCGCCTCATTTAGTATGCGCGGCTCTATGAATATGCAAATGAGCCCCGCCTCCACTCACTCACTCAGCTCAGAGATCCACTGGTTGACGATCACACGTTGATCTGATTGGTTACAAGGTAGTTTGTGACGTCAGAAACACCAGCGATTTCAAAGCGTGTTTTTGAGACTGTCTTTGGTTCACTGCAGTTTTAAGGAGGAAATACTCAGTAATGGTGTCGACTTATGAATTTACACATTCTTTGTCTTAAAGCAGATTAAAAACACCACATAGACACATAAACTACATTAAAAGCTGGATTTTCACCACAGGGGGACTTCAAAAGTCAAGTACCTTTGTACTTTTACTCAAGTAAAATGTTCTTAATTCTTTTACTGGAGTGATGTTTTATTAGGGTATCGTATCTGTACTTTTACTCAAGTCCATGATTTGTGTAATTGTGCTAATTACTGCAGTCACTCTCAAAATCCATTTCTTATCAGGCAATCTGTTGGGGATGCTTGCTAACTAGGCCCCCAGTAGGAAGTGCATGTGCTTTCACATTAGCCATATGAGCTGTTGCTGCCGATCAGAGAGTTTGCTTTGGAGATCTCCTCAAGTCCACTCGGTCTGGGGTTCGTGCCGCTGTTGGTATGAATGAACACAATCCGTCCTAAACGGAAGTGAATGCCGTTTGTATCTGTGCATGTTCCCAGTCACTCTTATCATAGCGTAAGGCATTCCTCATAGCTGCTAGTCTCTTCATAAGTTGCCTTTAGAGAGCAGCTTGTGTTCTTCCTATCGCTTGCAACACACTTGTGACGGACAAACGCGAGCTGGCATAAACAGCTGCTGAACAGTTGCCACCAGTGCTCACATTTCTTTTATTATTATGTAATATTTTGTTTAACAGGGACAATGGACAGTCTATGACAGATCCAGGATTGGCTACTACATTTCAATAAGAAAAGAACACAGGAACATATGGCTTCATTAATCATTAATCGTTAAATAACATTTAAGCAAACACTACAGTTAATGATACAATTGCACAAAACAAAGTTACAGAAATAATAATCAAAGTCAAAATAATAATAATATAGGCATAGGCCTAATACATAAGCTAATATAACAGATTAATAAGTGTCAGATTGTTTGACTCGTCTAAAGCCGTATCTTCATGTTTGATTTAAACTGTGCCAAAGTGGAGCGTTATCTAGTGTTGGTTGGTAATGTGTACACATTTGTTTTTAGTAGAGTTTTTGGTAACACTTTACAATGAAGTAAATTAGTTAATGTATTAACTTACATGAGCTAAACATGAGCAAGAGCAATACATTTGTTACTGTATTTGTTCATCTTTGTTGACGTTAGTTAATGCAACATACAGCTGTTCATGTTAGTTCATGTTAGTTCATGTTAGTTCACAGTGCATTAACAAGATTTTATTAAAGTATGAGTAAATGTTGAAATTAACATTAAACAAGGATTAATAAATGCTGTATAAGTGCAGTTCATTATTAGTTAATGCTAACTAATATACTTAACTAATGTTAACTAAAGAATAACCTTATTGTAAAGTGTTACCATGTTTTTAATGCACATTTACCAGATAATGTTGCCTGACTGCTTTATTTCCACCCGTCCTCTAGTTTTGCTTGTGCGTAAATCATAGTATTATCGGGATTTGTACGTCAGACACAAACTAAAAGGCAGAGGTCCGAGGACCGAGCCCTGAGGGACCCCGTCTGAACTCGTGAGGAGGATATAAATAGCATAGAAGGGCACAATAAACTGTTTCCTGTATTAAGAAAATTAACATGTTGCTCAGTTACTACTTTTTCTGCTATCTTGGACATTTGGACTTGGCCTGGACTTTTAAGTTGAATGAGCTGGTCTCAACTAGTCATAGATAACATGGTTTTGTGCTTTCGAGTACGACGACACTGCAGATGTGCTGTAATGTAGAGCTGGGTCCACCAGACTGACCTAGAGGCTCATGAATTGAGGAAGTTGTCTGATGGGAAAAGAGCAGTTCCTCTTTTTAAAGCCTATTTGTGTTTTCGCTTATTCAGAGCGCTGAGACATGAATGACCTCAGGACATCAGATTCTGAGCAGTTTCTCAAGATATGCTCTTTATATGCTGTTTAATGGTGGATAGGGGTGTAATGATGCACTGGTTGTTTTATAAAATAATTATTAATATTATTTCATTGCATTGATTACAGAGTTCAGTAATTGTCGGTTGCGATGACTAGGACATTCTCTCTTAAATGAAAAAAAGTTTGGATTTCTGCATTATCATAATTGCACACATCCATTTGAGCAAAGCCTAGGCCTAGTTGTTTTTTCTTGGGATTTATTATACAGATATTCTGAGAATATATAAAAAGAAATCTTCAGCACGCCTTGACATATGATTAATTTAACAAACATTAATTCTCTTTCTCTTTATTTATAAAGCACTTTTAAACACAACCATAGGTTGACCAAGGTGTACATAAAGTTTAAATAATGTAAAACAAAAAAACAAGATATAAAAATTTACAAAAACAATATAATAAAACAATTTGAATTAAACTTTTAATCCACCATAATTTGTTTAAATAAGTAAGATTTAAGCATAGATTTAAAAACAGGCAAAGAAGGTGCTTTTCAAAAAAAAAACTGTCTTTGAAACTTTAGATTTAGATGCATTCGTAATAATGAGCATGCATTGGTTAACAGCTGAATTTTTTATTTATTTAAAAGGTCTTGAAATGGTCTTAAAAGGATCTTAATTTCTTTAAAATGGTCTTAAAAGGGTCTTAATTTCTTTAAAATGGTCTTAAAAGGATCTTAATTTCTTTAAAGGAGTCTTAAAAATTCTTTAAAAGGTCTTAAAAGATCTTAATTTCTTAAAAAGGTCTTAAAAGGGTCTTCATTTCTTTAAAATGGTCTTAAAAGGGTCTTCATTTCTTTAAAATGGTCTTAAAAGGGTCTTCATTTCTTTAAAGGAGTCTTAAAAATTCTTTAAAAGGTTTTAAAAGATCTTAATTTCTTAAAAAGGTCTTAAAAGGGTCTTCATTTCTTTAAAATGGTCTTAATTTCTTTAAAGGGGTCTTAATTTTTTAAAAAGGTCTTAAAGGGGTCTTAATTTCTTTAAAATGGTCTTAAAAGGGTCTTAATTTCTTTAAAATGGTCTTAAAAATGTCTTTAGAAGGTCTTAAAAACAGCTGTAAGTTCAGTGCTCTCCAGAGCAGTTTCTGGTCATTGACCTGCACCTGTGAAGGCCAGCGGGGTTCATTGAGCTGTTTGTGTGTAAAGCTCAGTGAGAATGCCTCTTCATACACACTGTTCGTCCATCTGTTCAGAAGCTCATATCCCGGCAGTCTGAGACTCCTTTGGTTTGTCCAACAGGTCGAGAGCCTTGAGCAACACCACATGGGCAGAACATCTGCTGCTCTTCTCCTGGTCTGTTGTAGTTATGGGACGAGTTTGAAGAGTGTGTTTGGTGTAACAGCTGGCATATGTTCGCTTGTTTAATTAAAGGTGCATGTTTGACTTCAACAGCTTGTACATGTCTGCTCTCCCTGTGTTTCACGTACCGATGCATAATCATTCTGACTGCGTTCACAAGGTTGCATTCGGCTTGCATTGGATTTACTTTGATATTTTTAGAAACAGACAATTTTGCCAGGATAAGAAAGAATATTCTCTGTGAACATTGAGGCATGTGGGAATAGGCTATATGCGATTTAATGTCTTGATGAACGAACTTTTGGGTCATTCCGTGTCAAATCAACCAAATTTCAGAAATTTCTCGGCTCAAATTGGAGATTTTGTTCATATTTTTTCTGAAGAAAGACAAACATAAATAGTGATGAAAGACAATTTTCACCATAGATTTGGAGGCACATTACAGGGGAGTAAAAGTGACTTTAGAAAGATGGCAGCATCATTATTTTATTTTTACACAGAGACTGGTGGGTCTATTAGTGAAATCTGTTGACTTTAGCAATATCTGTTGTGTTATTCCAACGGTAACAGTTCAGAAATGGGGAAAAGCACTACTTGTGTTTTTCATCCAAAGTTTGCATGCCTGTAACTCAAGAAGTATTAAAGGTCTCTGGATATCCTTTTAGATTCTAGTTCTTAACAAACTTTTCTTTTGATATCTTTATTTTAAAGGCTCTATATGGTTCAATCCCAGAGATATGGGGATTTTAGTGTGGCTCCATCAGTAAATTGGTAAATTGTACACATTTTCATTGGTCAAAACACTTTGCATTTAGCTTATACTTTTTCCATTTAAAGAGGAATATCTAAAGAACAAATAAAGTGGAAACTAGAAATATGTCTTGCATTGAACATTGCAGTGTCAAAAATATTTTTCCCAAAGTTTGCATACCTGTAACTCTAGAAGTATTAAAGATATCTCGATGTCCTTCTAGATTCTCATTTTTAATAAACTTTTCTTTTGTAATCTTCATCTTCATAAGACCCTATACGGTTAAATCCCATAGAGACGGGGATCCCAAAGCGACTCCGTGTCCAAGTTGTTGAATTTTACCCATTTTCAGTGATCAAACCAAATGTGAGTTACTTTTCAAACAACTGATACTTATTGTGTTTAAAGAAGAATAAACTGTTGAAACTAGAAATGTATCTTGTTTCCCTCTATCAAAACTATTGCTTAAAACACAGGCCTATCTCTCTTGAGTGGTTTTAACGGTCACCATTGGCATTAAATTTGCTCATGCTTTGTGACACTATTGGTTTCAGAAATGACATTGTATGTTGTCCATACAGCGGTCTCTGCCTGATGCTTTTTTTGCTAATTTTTAAGAAAGAATATGACTTTCTTCTTTCAGGCGAATACAATCAAGAGTTATTTTAGTTACTTCCAAGCTTTATAATGACAGTGAATGGCTGGAGAAAATTTGAAGTCTATCAAAGTGCATCTGTCCATGATAAAAGTGCATCTATCCATGATAAAAGTACATCTATCATCATAAAAGTGCATCTATTCATGAAAAGTGCATCTATCCATCATAAAAGTGCATCTATCCATCATAAAAGTGCATCTATCATCATAAAAGTGCATCTATTCATGAAAAGTGCATCTATCCATCATAAAAGTGCATCTATCCATCATAAAAGTGCATCTATCATCATAAAAGTGCATCTATTCATGAAAAGTGCATCTATCCATCATAAAAGTGCATCTATCCATCATAAAAGTGCATCTATCCATGATAAAAGTGCATCTATCCATGATAAAAGTGCATCTATCCATGATAAAAGTGCATCTATCCATCATAAAAGTGCATCTATCCATGCAGTGCATCTATCCATGATAAAAGTGCATCTATCCATGATAAAAGTGCATCTATCCATCATAAAAGTGCATCTATCCATCATAAAAGTAAATCCATCATAGAAGTGCATCTATCCATGATAAATGTGCATCTATCCATGATAAAAGTGCATCTATTCATCATAAAAGTGCATCTATCCATGATAAAAGTGCATCTATCATCATAAAAGTGCATCTATCCATGATAAGTGCATCTATCCATCATAAAAGTGCATCTATCCATGATAAAAGTGCATCTATTCATCATAAAAGTGCATCTATCCATCATAAAAGTGCATCTATCCATCATAAAAGTGCATCTATCCATCATAAAAGTGCATCTATCCATGATAAAAGTGCATCTATCCATCGTAAAAGTGCATCTATCCATCGTAAAAGTGCATCTATCCATCGTAAAAGTGCATCTATCCATGATAAAAGTGCATCTATCCATGATAAAAGTGCATCTATCCATGATAAAAGTGCATCTATTCATCATAAAAGTGCATCTATCCATCATAAAAGTGCATCTATCCATCATAAAAGTGCATCTATCATCATAAGTGCATCTATTCATGAAAAGTGCATCTATCCATCATAAAAGTGCATCTATCCATCATAAAAGCATCTGTCCATCATAAAAGTGCATCTGTCCATCATAAAAGTGCATCTATCCATGATAAAAGTGCATCTATTCATGATAAAAGTGCATCTATCCATCATAAAAGTGCATCTATCCATCATAAAAGTGCATCTATTCATGATAAAAGTGCATCTATCCATCATAAAAGTGCATCTATTCATGATAAAAGTGCATCTATTCATGATAAAAGTGCATCTATCCATCATAAAAGTGCATCTATTCATGATAAAAGTGCATCTGTCCATCATAAAAGTTAATCCATTTATAGTAACTATAATTAATAACTATCCACTTACGTATTGCCTTTAGAATTCGAATATAATTAGAATTTTGTTAATATTTAATAAAAATTTGAATTGAGCTTTTCAGCCGTATTAAGGTGTGTGTTCTCTGTGTTTTCAGTCAGCCCTGACCTGTCTCCAGAGACTGCCCTCCTCGGCTCCCTCGCGATCCCGGTTCCTCGCCCCCCGGCAGCGAGCGCTAGCGTCCCGCGAGCGCAGCGGAAGCCCAGCGAGGCCGGGCCGGCGCGCGGCAGCATGGAGGTGGGCATGCGTGTGGTGCGCGGCCTGGACTGGAAGTGGAGCTCGCAGGACGAGGGAGAAGGGCACATCGGCACGGTGGTGGAGATCGGCCGGCAGGGCAGCACGACCACACCAGACAAGACCGTGGTGGTGCAGTGGGACAGCGGGACCCGAACCAACTACCGCACCGGGTACCAGGGTGCTTACGACCTGCTTCTGTACGACAACGCACAGATAGGTACGACCAAAAACATCTCTTCCACTTAAAGGTGCAGTCTGTAAGAGTGACAGCCAGTGGTCGAAATAGGTACTGCAGTCCAAATTACAAATACGGGAGATGGTTGTTTAGTGCTGGGCTTAGTGTTGTCAAAAGTGCTGACTTTGGTACCAAGTCGTTACTGACATTTAAAAAATGTGAGGCTTTGAGCGCTGTTGAGCGGAATCGTAAACGCCTCTGATTGGCCGTTGTGTTCACGCGCTCATCGGGTTTATCTGTGATTGGCTACAATGATCAGCGCACGGGAGCGTTTGAAAGCACAAGCCGGACCGGTCCGCTGGTATACGCCTGCTTTCAAACGCTCGCGTGTGTGTCGTAACACGAGAATGAACCTCATTGGCTCTTGCTGAAGCTCAAACGTGCTGCGTAACACGAGAATGAACCTCATTGGCTCTTGCTGAAACGCCTCCATTGTAGTCTTGAGGGAACAAACACGCCACAATAGTCCTCATTATAATAATTAATACGCAGAATAAAGGAGCGGGGCCTGGTTGAGTTAGTTAGTAGTGTGTTAAACTGGTGGTTATGGTAAGGGGCGGGACATTTCCCAAACACACTCAAAGAG
>CM038639.1:2203157-2205657 GCA_021554675.1 Leuciscus idus | reverse complement strand
ACCTGACACACGCCTTCGAGCGCTACGAGACAGCGCATTCACAACCGTGAGTTCCTCTCTCACACACACACACACACACACACACACACACACACACACACACACGACCTGACGCACGCCTTCGAGCGCTACGAGACGGCGCATTCACAACCGTGAGTTCCTCACACACACACACACACACACACACACACACACACGACCTGACACACGCCTTCGAGCGCTACGAGACGGCGCATTCACAACCGTGAGTTCCTCTCTCACACACACACACACACACACGACACACGCCTTCGAGCGCTACGAGACAGCGCATTCACAACCGTGAGTTCCTCTCTCACACACGCGACCTGACACACGCCTTCGATCGCTACGAGACGGCGCATTCACAACCGTGAGTTCCTCTCTCACACACACACACACACACACGACCTGACACACGCCTTCGAGCGCTACGAGACGGCGCATTCACAACCGTGAGTTCCTCACACGCACTCACACACACACACACACACACACACACGCACACACACGACCTGACGCACGCCTTTGAGCGCTACGAGACGGCGCATTCACAACCGTGAGTTCCTCACACACACACACACACACACACACACACACACACACACACACACACACATCAGCTCCTCAGACTCTTCTTTTCTGATGAAATTCTGTGTGAAATACTTTTGACACTGTTTTCAAACCACTCATCAATCTTGCAGAGCTGTTTACATCTGTTATTGACTGCAGATGCTCACTGAGATGCACAAAGACACCAGAAACAGATATGATGTCACTAGCTATGTTTCCATCAACTTGTCAATCGAATTATCTGAAGTTCGGTAAAAGAAATCATGCGAATAAAGCTCGTGAAAGTGTGTTTCCATCAAACGGCTTTAAAGCGAATAAAAACCTGTGCGTAATGACGTCACATGCTGTTTTGCGATCAAATTGGTATATCGAATTGATTTGAGACATTTTAAGGTGTTTCCATTCATTTTCGCACTGAATCGCACAACATTCAAGCAAACATTTGCGAACAAAGTTTTGATAGACAAAATGGATCGCGCCATCTACCAACAAATGATCAATATTGTAATAGTGCAGAGTCCTGCACGGGTCCATTTTTGGAGACCCGTGCCCGCGATAAATCGCACACAAGCTAAAATCATTCCATTTAAAGTGCTTTATTTTTTATCTCGCACCTCTCTCAACATCACAATAGCCTCATGAATGGGCTAATGAGCGCTAAAGTGCGCTTTGTTTTGGGCCATTCAAGTAGCCTAGGCTACCTCCAGTTCACGTGCGGGCGCCTCTCCGTGTCCTGATTATTGCCTGCGATATTTAGCTCTTACTTATTAAATCCAAGGAAAATGGTTGATTAAACATTGGTTAAAATTAAGATACAATTAATACAAAACGAAATTCACTTTAAAGAAAGTCTTTCTACAAAAACAAACTTAATAAAGTGGTCAAAATCATGTCTGCCCACTCCATTTGTCTCCCGATATTCGGGATCATCTTATCTTATTCATGCTTTTTTCACTTTTCATATAATCAACATGCAATTTTAAACATATATATATATATATATATATATATATATATATATATATATATATATATATATATATTATTTTATTTAAACATGAATATGAAACTAAATAGTTTTTTAATGACTGGGCTACAACACATAGGCTTATTAGCCTGCCCTACAATCATTGAATATTATTTTGCTTGATTGACGGGTTTTTATTTAAAAGAAAGAGCGTAGCCTACACAATACTTAGGCCTACTAAAATATAATTAATATTATTTTATTGCATTTGTATTAGTTGTTTGAAGAGTAAAAAAAAAAAAAAAAAACGGTCGATCTTAACGCAAGTTTACAACCGGCCAGTCGGTCGGACTAAAAGGGGAAAAAAATTAATTGGGTCGGTCCTAAATTGACAGGATCGGTCGGGTAACGGCAACCAAGAATATTTTTAAGGATGCCCAAAACACACATTTGCGAGTGTGTAATGGCAATTTAGACATACAAATATTGCACATATTTTTCATCCGCTACCCGCCCGCAAGGAGTTCATTATTCGCCCGCATCCCCGCCTGTGAAGTTTAGGAATGTCACAATCCACCCGTTTTAGCCACTTTTATGCGGGTACCCAACCCATTGCAGGACTCTAGGTGCTTATGTGACAGCTGATAGCAACATTATTTGACTATTATGGCATTTCTTAGATTTTTGCTATAATAGCCGTTTTATTTTTCTGTTAAATTAAATTCAAAAAGTATCTCGTCTCCTCGTTTGTCCACTTTGTTGACACCGGCCATGTGTGCAAACCAGACAGTATATAATGGGTACAAACTGGGCGGAAATTAACTAAAACTTCTTCTTTTGTGGCGGGTTGTACCCATAAAATGACCTAAAACTTAATCGCAATCCATTATTTATTCGGCAAATAACGTTTCCATCAGCGTTTATCGCATAAACCGTACATCG
>CM038639.1:2118157-2200657 GCA_021554675.1 Leuciscus idus | reverse complement strand
ACACACACACACACACACACACACACACACACACACACACACTCACTCACTCACTCACTCACTCACTCACTCACTCACTCACTCACTCACTCACTCTCTCTCACACACACACACACACACACACACACACACACACACACACTCACTCACTCACTCACTCACTCTCACACACTCACACTCTCTCTCTCACTCACTCACTCACTCTCTCTCTCTCTCTCTCTCACACACACACACACACACACACACACACACACACACACACACACACACACACACACACACACACACACACTCACTCACTCACTCACTCACTCACTCACTCTCACACACTCTCTCTCTCTCTCTCACACACACACACACACACACTCACTCACTCACTCACTCACACTCACTCACTCACTCACACACACACACACACACACACACACACACACACACACACACACACACACACACACACACACAGACAGACACTCTCACTCCTTTTAATGAACCAGATCAAAAGATGATTCAGTGGTTAGTCAATGATAATTCTTGAACACGTGTCGAGAGCCGGTTGCTATAGTAAAAACACAACTTCCCCTTGCATCTGATGATAAACCACACACTCTTATATCAGTGGTGCTGTTAGTGTTATGCTTATTTTAGTTCAGTGAACAGTTTAATTCTGTGCAATACAGTTATAATGAACTTAATTCAGCTGAGCTGTGCACATGTACTTCAGACACTCATATCTGGTTATATAAATGCATGTTCACGAATAAGAGTGTTTAAGTGTATACTGCATGAGCCTATCTCAGGGCCAGTGCAGACAATGCTACTATTTACAATCAATCAGAGCTATAGAAATATATCTTCACATTACATCTAAATCTTCATATTATGAGGGCAACTTTCTACAGCCTTTATCCTGTAGTCGTGATGAGATTAGGATCCTGCATAGAAAACATCAATCAATCATAAAGGAATCGAAAACAACAGTGAAGAATCAACTCGTGTAATATTGAAACATCTGTCTAGTTTCACTTCCCCTTGTGTTATATTCAGACATGATTCAGACACACTGACGGACTCTGACGAGTGTTCGGAAACGTTTCAGGTTTCAAAAGAATATGGTTGTTAATCCTGCAAGAAAAGTAAATGTTAATTATGATTAATTAAAAGAATCCGTCACAGAATCGACTCCCATCGATACCAGAACCAGGAATGGAACAGCCCTAGAGTCCACGTGTACCGGATCTGGGCCGACACTGGTGCATTCTGGGAGCAATTAATTAGCGTTATGTCAAACCTTTAACCTGCGGGAAAGAATCAACAGTTTAAACCACAGACTCGGCAACCCTGATTATGACTATCATTTATTTAAAGGGGAAATATCATGAAAATCAGACTTTCTCCGTGTGTTAGTGCTATAATCAGTGCTTCTACCAACCATCTTATGGATCTTATTATAATATTACCGGCCCTTAATCTGCACGTTTACACACACCAGCCGACATTTGGTTCCACAAGCGACAACAGAGACCAGTTCTAACGCAATGATGAAGATCCAGCAAAGCCTGAAACTGTTCTGTGGTTGAGCACAGACGAGCACTGAACACTATTGACCAGAACATGTCACCGCTGTCTTATAAACACCTCAGGAACTGTGGACACTTGTGGAGAAGTTAAACATGATGATGAGATGATCAATGTAACTCCACAACAACTACAGAAATGTCTCCACTAACATTCAGAAACTCTTCCTGAGTCTCTCCGTAAGGCTGCACTCGCTACTGGTTATTCTGGGATTCTGGATGAGTGAGATTGGCCTGTTCTGTTATTGTAAAGCTCGTGTAAAGACTCCGCCCTCTTCTGAACGGAGGCGGAGCTAAAGCTCATTTGCATTTAAAGGGACACACACAGAAACTGCACGTTTTTGCTCACACCCAAAAAGGGGCAAATTTGACAAACTATAATAAATGATCTGTGGGGATTTCTGATTTCTGGAGCTTAAATTTCACACACACATTCTGAGGACACCAGAGATTTATATTACATCTTACAAAAGGGGCATAATATGTCACCTTTAAGATATTCATGTTGTCAGTGCAGAGCGAGAGGCAGTTTTGGTGTTTAAAGTTCATGGATTGTCTTTGTCTGTTGCGTGCAGAGCGTCACACACACACACCGTCTTACCTTTGATCTCACACACACCTGAGACACAAGAGCCACAGGCTTTCAGAGGTTTAGTCTGATTCTGTCTTAAGCCGTGAGCGGTTCAGGCGGTGCCATATGGCGAGAGACGGCATGTGAGAACGCACTCAGTGTCACTGCTCCATACTCCTGATTTCAGGAGAAAATGAGAAGGGCAAAAACAGCCAAACCAGAGCAAGGATAGTGGACTCTGCTGATGGAATAGTTCCAGTCGAGGAGGAAGCGTTGATGGTTGAAGTATGGGAATAGGCAGTTCCTTTGCTCCCCGATCAGATCAGGTCTTTACTATAAGGTACGTGCGGTCAGTCACTGTTATTACCGTGGTTTAACTTGTGTTCAGAGCATTTCCAAACGTCACAACTGAGAAACGATGAAGGACAGGATTGTCTCACAGTAAAGTCTAGTGTGTAATCAGCTTGGTTAAACTATGTCTTGATGAGATGTGTTCAGTGCTAGGGTTTCCTCTAATTCTGTGTTTTACATCTCTGTGTTTGGCAGATGATCTTACAGTGCATTGACTGATGTGTGTTCACTGTGCTCTACAAGAACTAGCGCTATCATTCGCTCAGCCAAATGCATATCATTTCAATAAGCTATATTAAATCTAAGAAGAAATGGATCTGTAATGTTAGGATAGGTAATAATAAACATCAGAACACTACATTTTAATTCTAATGTATGTGAAAATGTATTAGTTAATCGACAACCACAGAACAGCTATTGTAATTACAGATACAAAGTCGAAAATGATACCAGGGTTCCCACGGGTCCTTGAAATCCTTGAAAGTTTGTGAATCTGAAAAAATGTTTTCAAGGCCCTTGAAAGTTTTTGAAAATAAACATACATAGAGACAGGTCCTTGAAAGTGCTTGAATTTATTTTGTGCAATAAGTTTTCTGGAAAAAATTCCATATTCACTCCGGTCCCCTAATGTGTTATTCCGCCAACACTCCATGGCCTATGCATACTAGCTTGCTTGATTTACACTAGTTAAGCGCATTTACGCGTTACGTTATCAGGGTTTTTCCTGCATAGAGAATTATGAGGCGGCCGCCTCCGTCAAATTTCGTGCCGCCTCCGGCTCTCGACAATAACGAATAACTATGGGAATCCCCGAAAACGTGAGGATGATTCTGTTTTATTTCATTTAATGTAAGTGGCGATTGATAGCCTATAGTTGAATATAATATAGGCCTACCTAATGTACTGACGGTAACAATGTTGCGCTGTTGAGGCTTGCGCAGTTATTTATAACATAATATAGTTAAGAAACAATATATAGCCTAGGCTACACAAGACAGAGAGCTGTTTTCCTGAATGCCATCAAGATTGAAACCGAGACTGATTTCATAACAGTTCAATAAACAAATAGTTAAAATTAAGAAGGCTAACTTACATTTTAGACTGTTTTTGTTCTGTTTCAGTAGCGAAAATAGTTCCAAACAAAGATCACAGCAGAACCATAGCGCATCTCACAGCAACACTTGTTGCATTACTGAATGATTCAGCGTTTTGAACGAATCGGTTGAGTCAAAGATTCAATTACCCATTCATAACCTGCCTCATTCTGAATAAATCAGCCGTTTGAACGAATCGTTTGAATGAATTTTGAATGAATAACTCAATGACTCGCTCATTAAGACGGTCGCCTGCCGCCTCCTACTGGCGGTTTAGTTTCATAAAGTATCATTCTTATCAACATTCCTTATTTGTATATTCAAAAATATTTAAAATAATCTAATTTAATACAGTTATAATTTTTCAATGTAAATTATTTAATTTGATTGGTAACAGCCTAGTGTCTTGTTATTTTAATTGAATATATTGATCAAATTTTAAATGAAAGATGGAGCATAATAAAATTAGGGGAAAAATGCCCTTTATAAAAGGTACAAAAAAATTTGTGTTTTCAAACAGTGATGTAATGAAACATTGACAACTTAAGTTTGAAGGGAGTAAAGCCTCTGTTTAGGCTATTAAGGAATTATGTAATTTTGCCAAAAGAAGAACTTTTATTTTAAATAAATGTTCATTTTAAATCAGCCTACTTCAGTGTGATATGTTATCATATTATCATGCTTAACACAAATTTGAATAATTGTAATGTGATGATCAGATGCAGATATCTAAATCAAAGAATATGGGCGGTTTTGCGGGTGGATTATTTATTTTTAACAGTGGATTCGGGTGACTCAAAGTGCACCAGATTAATGAATTTATCTTTAAAATGTACAAAATTTTCTTACGTGGGGGCATGCCCCCGGACCCCCCTAAAGGTACCAAGCTCAACCCACAAAAACAATGTGGGAAACACATTAGGCTATATGATGATCTACAAAAAATACTAATTTAATTATCTTAATATTAAAATACATTATTAGGATTTTACCACATCCGCCTCATTTTGAGCCAGGAAAAACCCTGGTTATGTTAAAGGACAAGTTCGGTATTTTACACTTAAAGCCCTGTTTACAGATCGTATCTGATGAAATAGAACGGTTAAGATTAAAATTTGGACACATGCTCCTGTCCCGAGAATTTTAGGTTTATTTCGCTTTTGTGGACCTATTTTGCCAAACGCGTCACACCCGTGATTCTTCCGTTGAGAGCTTGAATAATAGACACTCCAGCCCAGTTGGTGGCGATAATGCACCTTTGCCAATTGCAAGCAAACCACGGGCATTTCATTGAATACACAGAAGAAGCAGAAGAAGAAGCGGCGGAGTAATACCGTAAAGGTGCTGCGGTCTCACAGCACGTCCTATTAAGTCAATGGAGTTGGACAAAAACTACGATAAAACCTGTTGGAATGCATCTTTTTCAGCGATTTTTGATGGAACATATCAGTGAACACCCCCTGACCACTCGGTGAGTTTCACGTCTTTGTAAACGAAAGTTTAATGTGTTTTTAGGACGGAATCTTCCAGTGCATATAGACAACCATTGTGGGGGTGGGGAGGGGAAGCGAAATAAACCTAAAATTCTCGGGACAGCAGCATGTGTCCAAATTTTAATCTTAACCGTTCTATTTCATCAGATACGATCTGTAAACAGGGCTTTAAGTGTAAAATACCGAACTTGTCCTTTAAGTGTTTCCCGCATGAGGTACTTTGTGTTGTACGTTGCCATGACGTTCACGCGCGCATGAAACTACCATTGTACCTCATCGTTTGTTGTTGGACACAACAAATGTGTCCCCACATTAAGTCCTTGAATTTGAGGGTATTGGACCTGGAAAGTCCTTGAAAGGTCCTTGAATTTGAAGTTAACCAAGGTGTGGGAACCCTGGATACATTTTCTATTATTTTCTTTGTAAAATGAAAACGAATGTATTCATCCTTGGATATAAGATACAATAACTTACAAAAACATCGGCAATATGCATTTCAATGCACAGGTAAAACCTTTATGGGCACGTATGAAACGCATATGCCCCACACTGGCCAAAACTGTCATTCTGACCGTCACGGGAAGAGAATATGAAAATATAATAAACTGCGAGAAAACAAATTGATTTAGTAACCAATATTTGTTTCAGTGAGCAAATGAAAAATGTTATGCATACGGTCAGTGTGACTGTTGTGGCCATTCAAGGTAGAAATACTCAAAACTCTTGTGTGTCTTGTACTTTTAATGAAATAACAATGATAGAATAAAATATAGACACATTTAGGAAAAGTCAGGGTCCTTTAGTTACATGGGTTTTATTTCAACAAACTTATTACACTGCAAAATTTTAAAACAGTCAAAATTACTGCCTTGGTAGTTCTAGTGTTAAATACATATTTCTAAAAGATAAAAGTACCGGTAGTAATTTTCCAGTCCATTGAATTTGAATGGATTTACTATTTCATTGTTTAATTATGATGTTCGTTATTTAAATTTTTTTTTTTAAATAATATTGTATTAGCATCAGTCTTGATACAAAACTCTGCGAAGCACTGATGAAACAAATGGAGAGTTCTGCTGGGTGGACTAAAGGAACATCTGCTGTGTTTCCATCCAAAGCTGTGAATTTAACTTGGGTGCAAAATTGGAATATCACACAAAACATTTGTGAATAAAGCAGCGTTTCCCTCCCATGTGTTCAGGAGAACAAAACTGACACTTCCTGG
Source organism: Leuciscus idus (assembly GCA_021554675.1). NCBI lineage: Eukaryota > Metazoa > Chordata > Actinopteri > Cypriniformes > Leuciscidae > Leuciscus > Leuciscus idus. The sequence continues at coordinate 2,194,346 of CM038639.1, read as the reverse complement.
GAAACTGGTAATAAAGAGTTTAATGGCATCAACTCTGAACAAAGTGTGCATGTGACGAACACGGATGATGCTGACGTGCAGATTCATAAACAGCGCTAAAGAGTGCAGTGTGTTTTTGGGATGCTGAAGAAACTACGTTCATGATGACAACATTGCACAACATGAAAATAATGCAACAAAAATAATGAAATAATGCAAATAATGCAACAAAAATAATGCAAATAATGCAACATGAAAATAATGAAATGAAAATAATGCAACATGAAAATAATGCAATAATAAAAATAATGCAATTATGAAAATGTCATACCGGGTGGTGGTGGCGCAATGGATAAGACACATGCCTTTGGTGTGAGAGACCCGGGTTCCAATCCACTGTGAGACACCAATGTGTCCCTGAGCAAGACACTTAACCCCTAGTTGCTCCAGAGGCGTGTGACCTCTGACATATATAGCAATTGTAAGTCGCTTTGGATAAAAGCGTCAGCTAAATGAATAAATGTAAATGTAAATGTCATGTAAGCGGCAGGGAAGAGGTTTGTCATGTAAACATATTACTGAAAAAAAATAAAATCTGTCATCATTTACTCATATTGTTCCAAACCTGTATGAGTTTCTTCTGCTAAACACAAAAGAATATATTTTAATAACAAAACAAACCATGGAAGTCAATGTTGAGCATCAGCTGTTGGCTTACACGCATTCTCCAGAACACCTATAGTCATTGGGAAAGGTCCCGATGTTCCTCTGGATGGTAACCTTCTCTTCTTCTCTGCTCCTCAGAGTGAGCTTGACGCCGAGGCAGAACCTGTCCAGGATCATCCTGAAGGGAATCTTCCAGGGCGTGAAGGTGGTCCGGGGACCCGACTGGGACTGGGGGAACCAAGACGGTGAGACTCCTCTGATCATTACACTGGTGAACGCGATCAGGCTGAGAGGGATGTTCTGGGTTTAATAAGGTTCTGGCAGCTTATTGAAACGCATAACCAGAGTTTCATATGAAGGAAGCCCTTTGACTGTCTTTATGAACTTTATAACTTTATAGTTTTGGCTAAATGCATTTTAAAGGTGCATTGTGTGATATTTAGGAGGATCTGTTGACAGAAAGGCAATATCATAAACATAACTATGTTTTCAGTGGTGTATAAAGACCTTACATAATGAACCGTTGTGTGTTTATTAGCTTAGAATGAGGCGTTTCTCTCTACACACACCGCGGGTCCGCTTACATCCACATGTTTCTACAGTGGCCCTGAGCGGACAAACGTGTTTCATCACTCTGTTGTTCTTCGTGTAAAGAAGCGAGCTAAAGTCAGCGAATAAAACACTGACACAATGATGAACAAGTGACTATAATATTCAAAATAACATCGTTTTACTGAATAATTAAGTAAACCTTATTTCTTAATTTATCTTTGTAATGAAACTGGCTACCATTGTTTAACTGGCTACTCTCTGCTGTCTCAGACGACGACATCACTTCCTGTCGGCCACCGTAACTTCTGTTGTGTGCAGTTCACAATCTCACCACTAGATGCTGCTAAACTTACACACTGCACCTTTAAATAATTGAGATTCGATTGAATAACCGTGATTAGTGAATAACTGCGACAGGCCGATCACTGAATAAACGAATGAAGGTCTGGGATTCAGAAAGGAAGTGCTTTTCTTCTTCACTGGTTCCACATGAGCTGTGAAAGGTGAAGAGTTTACGGCTGATGAAATGAGCTCATGTTGTGTTCTCATCATTGTGTAAGTGAAGATCTGTGATCTGTGTTTTCACTGCACTGATGAATGAGTCAAAATGTCTGAGTGCCGTTGATGGACACTAGAAGTGCTAGACTGAAGATCTGTGGCGTTATCCTGTGTTTCGCGTGTCATGGCTGTGTTCGTGTTGGTTAGTTAGTGATGTTATTATTAGACGAAGCTCCAGCTCATATTCAACCCCAAAATCAACAGAGAAAGAAAGAAGAAATCGTTTTCCATGTAGAAAATAAAGCCTGTTCTTGGCATGAAGAAAACGAGGCCTACTTTTAGGACCAAGAAGATTCTTTTTTTTATTATTTACAAACAAGTGAATATATAAATAAAAAAAATGTGATTGTAGTATTAATAGAGCATTTTTAAATGAGGAGGAAACAAATGAAAATACCAAAATACAACATTTTCTTTGTGCAAAATATGATTTATTATTTCCTCTTGTGATTTTGGGGTAAATCTTGAGGTTTTGTGAGATTGACATGTATTTGGCATAGATTTTCGCATAGGCTGTGTTTTGTGTTATCCTTGTTGTTTAAGCATCCTTTCATTGTAAAAAGTCAAATATTGGCTTTGCTCAGGCTAAGTGTTGATATGAATTCTCATAACTCTTAATTAACTCCAGTTACATAAGAAAAATTTATTCTGTTAGCGGAAACAAGCTTCCATATACAATACACATTCCAATACACAACTACTGTAGATTGGCCCAAAAAAAATATGACTAGATATTGCATATAATACCACAGGAATCCTGCATATTGTTAAATATCTGAGATATTTTCCAGGTGTATTTTCTGACTTTACTGTGACATTTCTCCGACATTCAGACACGACACACACACATGTTCATTTTTAAATGTGTTGTTCTTACTTCTCCCGATCCTGGTCTGAGACTCCTGCCCTGTCCCGCTTGTGTGTGCGTGCGTGTGTGTGCGCGTGTGTGTGCGCGTGTATGTGTATGTGTGTCTGTGCGTGTGTGTTTGTGTGCGTGTGTGTGTGAGCAGGAGGCGAGGGGAAGGTTGGGAAGGTTGTGGATATTCGTGGTTGGGATCAGGAATCGGGTCGCAGTGTGGCGAGTGTCACATGGTCTAACGGGACCACGAACGTCTACCGAATGGGTCACAAGGGGAAGGTGGATCTGAAGTACGTGTCGGATGTTCAGGGAGGATTCTACTACAAGGAACACCTGCCCAAATTAGGTAACGTTCATTTACGTATTTATTCACATGTATTTACATCTAAATTACAGTGTCAGACACTCCGATGAATCCATGAACTATTCAGAACCGATGAGTCTTCTTATGCTCCATATGTGTGAGAGAGGGACATTTAGGATTCGATATTACAGAAAATAGTGTTTTATCAATATTATATATTATATTGTAGCCTACGGAGTTTGCACATGACATGCGGACTATAAGTATCATGGCCACATATTAAGAATTTGTTCCCACGATTTATTCATTCGTTCCCTTGTTTCAGTGAGTCGTGGCCACATTGAACTGATTACTGTGGGAAATGTGTGTGTGTGTGTGTGCAGGCGAGCACGCGGAGCTGCAGAGACAGGACAGCGCGGACACACACTCGTTCCAGCAGGGTGATAAGGTCAAGTGTCTCCTCGAGGTGGATATCCTGCGTCAGATGCAGGAGGGACACGGAGGCTGGAACCCCAAGATGGGAGAGGTGAAAACCACACGTTTAATACTTATAAGTGCACTTTATTTCAAGTTATAAGTTATGAATAACTTTTTTTTTTATTAACTAACTTTTGTCAAATTTGAAATTACTTTCTTTTCTGTTGATGTCACCAAGACCATGCAAGTAAGTGGGGAACAATAAGAGTGACCAGTGATATCATAGCAGACATTTCACAGTTCAGTTCAACCTTGAAGAGCAAAACCAAGCCCTGCTTTATTTCATTCAATATCATTTCAGAAATACCTCAAATTATGAACGTTAAACATGTTGAGTGTAAATGGCCTGAATGTTTTAGTGCTGGGTAATAACATGCATCTCTTCTAAAGTCTATGCCTTTACTTGTAGCTGGACTTTAAACTGGACACAAGCATCTCAGTAGTTGTGATGTACTGTAGTGTCTCAGTCTACATCACATTCACACTGGTGTTTTTGGACAAACATGTGAATATAAAAATAATAATAATAGATTTATATTATTATTATTATCCCCAAGACAGTGATATATTACTATTGTAATACTATGGAATATTAGTTAGCATTTTATTTTACGGTGTCAGTTGAACATCTTACATGTACTTACTACAGTAATAACAGTAAATTATGCATAATTACACAAGCAACAACACTAAAACAAACCCATACATTTAGTAGGTACATGTTGTGAATTGATATTACGCAGTACTTTTCTTTAATTTACACTGTAACAACGTCACCTTAATATAAAGTGTAACCGAATATTTCATTGTAAGTCTATTATTTTTTGTAGTAAAACCGGTAGCACTTTATTTTACAGTATCTTTGTTACACGTTACATGTAGTTATTATAGTAATTACTATAAATTGTGCATAGTTACATGCAATTAACCCTTAACCAAACCCTATAGGGAGAACACGTAGTTAATTATTATTTGCTTTAATTGTATAATTATACTGTACTTTTTGGACATTTCTTAATGTAAAATGTAAGTAAAATGTAGTTAAAGGGGTCATGACATCGTTTTTTTTTATTTGAATATGTTCCTTGATGTTCACTTATAATGGTAATAAAGTTTTTTGCACAAAAAACAAACAAATATAAATGCGGAAAAATAATTATTTTCGTCCTACATCGTAAGCGTCTGAAAGTGTCTGAAATTGTGTGTTTTTAAGGCGTGGCTCCCTTAAGGCTGTTATGATTGGCTAACGTCACTACACAGGAAACAGTATCAAAGCCCACTCGCTATTGAAGACATCATCCATATAAAACCATCATTCATAGACAAAGCATTATGAAATCCTTTACTCAGGGTGTGTGCTGCAGCTGCTGTCAGATCAATACAGGTTTACACCGTCCGTCTGTCAAACGCTCCGAACAAACATATAATCCTCCGACGTGACGCCATTCAAATAAACCATCCACTTGTTTCTAGGGATGCACAAATCCACTTTTCCCAGGACTAGGCCGATACCGATACTTACATTTTTGTTACTTGCTGATACCAATACCTATTTTTTCATTGCATTTGTAATTTTTACATTTATTAGGTGAAGAAACCAAAAGAATATAAAATAATAATTTGTTTAATTTGTTTAGCAAATGTGTGTGTATATATAGATAGGGTGTTTCACAATTCTCTTTTCCAAATTCAAAAACTACTAGTCTAATTAATGTACATTTAAAACATTATAAAAGACAAGTAAACATTCAGAACTAAAATAAGAACAAATAATCCAATTACAAATAGCACAGACAAATTCAGCATAAGATAATAATGAAATAAACAGTGAATTCATGTTTTTCAGGTACAGAATTTGAATAAACCAATCAAATGTAAAAAATAACACTGCATATAATCTTCACTGTATAAAACATATATAATGACTTCTGTCAATTCTGTCAAGAGCAGTGAGTGCTTTCTTGCAAACGCGACCGGCGTTGAGTTATATGGGTCAGAGATGTGTGTTCGGTTGCTCAAACGCTCAAGTTTTACTCCGTTCTCCAACTGTTCGTTGGTTAAGAATGAAATGGCTGGAATTTATTCAGTTCTACTATAGAATCCAGCGTATCATCAGCGCTCGGATTCGCTTCCATGATGCTGTCAGTCTGGAGGAAAACTAAACGCTATTGGCTATTTGGAATTTCAAATTTCCTATTGGAAATTACGTCAACGCATCAAACAAAGCTGCGCCTTCCAAGGACCTTCAGTGGGGCTTTAAGATATTACCAGCTATGTTTAATCGGATACTGACCAAGACCGGCGTTTTTAACTTAATTTTGTGTGAATTTGTCAATGCAAGCGTGAAAGAGAATCCCGTATTCAAGCCATAGACTCGGTTTTCTGGGAGTGCGCTTCGGATGTTTGCGCACAGTAAACTGCTTGTCTTGTTATAATATAGGTTACCACTCATACATAAATCAAGTAACGGTTCAAGTTTTTACTCGCGTATAGGATTACGTTTTAATCCAAATAATGCATGTGTGCTGAGTGTGTGAAAATTACCAGGATCAACTAAACGCTAGATTCTCAAAAGTATGTGAAGTTCGTTGCAGTACGTTGTAGGGCTCCATTGTTGCAGTAAACGTTCTTGTATTAATTATTTATCAGATGCACAGATGGTCTGTTATTGTAGGGACCTAAACGTTACATTTTCACGCCCCTAAATGTGATGCAGAACAAAAAGAACTGTGATTGGTTGCATTTCATGTCAATCGAACCTCCTCTTGGGCGGTCCTTGGCCAAGAAATCTGCGATCGAGTCTAGACCTTCTGCCGTCAGTCTGAAGCTCTGGCTATGCGAGACTACCCAATATCCAGTCGTTTTTGGAGCTTGATTTAATAAATGCTTTGTTTATAATTATGTTTAAGCTCTGAAACTTGCAGGATTTTTTAATGGTATAAAGACCTCTTAGGGCCTGTTTACACCTGGTCACTTCATGCATTCTTACTGATCGGATAGCTATCTGACTACCTGCTCACATAAATGTGTTTTCGCTAAACGGATATAAATCCGATCTTCAATTCCCGCGCTATATGCAGATTTAATGGAGTTCACGTCACCGAACGCAACCGATATGAGCTGCATTTTATTGATCATCAGCTAATTTCAAAATCAAAGACCACAATAGGAGACAGCGGCAACATCACTGCTAAGATCATTTCGTTTCGTTTCTTTACTTTTAATGAAGATGATTGTGTGTTGAGCATCTGCAACTTATTTTCACTTTTATTTGCGATTGTTTGCGCGTTGGCTTGATGAATAGATCGCTCAGCTGCTGTGATGCAGTAGCGCCGTCATATCTGGCTATAACATGACAAATGGCCTATAACACGCTCTCACACGTTTATTTTTAAGCATTGTTGGGAGGAGTAAAATTTAAATGGTTACTTGGTTTCAACAACCAGATGCATTTACACTTGTCCAGTTTCGTCTGGAATGCGGCCCAGACCACGTCCTGATTAAATCCGTCTCGATCGGAGGGCATTTACACCTGGTCTCTTCACCATCGGATAGCCATCCAATCACAGAACAAGTATGAAGTGGCCAGATGTAAACAGCCCCTTAGATGTGAAAAGTTTGATTTCTCATGTCATGACCCCTTTAAGACCATACATGTTGTACTTAAAATTGTTGTATTGGATATCTGTTGTGTTTGTGTTGGCAGTACATCTCCAGAATTGGGTCTGTGCACAGAATAACGGACAGAGGAGACGTGCGAGTCCAGTATAGTAACAACATCCGCTGGACGTTCCACCCCGGAGCTCTGACCAAGGCAAGAAGATCCCACAAATAGCCAGACGTACTCAGAGGAAAAGCCATGTCTGTTGTCCTCACCTGTGAAGTGTTTGTTCCAGGCAGACTGCTGTGTATATTTAGCTACGCTCAAGCTCATACGGTGACTGTCTGTTTCACAAAGCCTGCTTATTCCAAGAAGCAAGCCATAAATAGACAGCTGTGCCTATTTCTCTCTGCTAATGGCGGATGAATGATGCCAGATTGTGGCGATTAGCTAAAGCCTCAGACGACTTTGACTAATTGGTATTTCAGGAAGTGTGTGTTGCTATAACAGAGTCTCTGTGTCTCTGTGCAGGTCAATACGTTTGCCGTGGGCGAGCTGGTGAAGGTTCTGGATGACATTGACAGTGTGAAGAGACTTCAGGTTGGCCATGGCGAGTGGACAGACAGCATGGCTCCTGTAGGTTCCTCATCAACAGACACGTTTTGGGAGTGAAATCACATTTATTTGAGGGAACGAATCCACTAACCTTTAAAGTAAAGCAGCACAATACATGTAGCACAGTTCACATGAACAGTACATGTATCAATATAATAATAAAAAAATAGATATACAGAATAGAATAGTAAGTGTTAGTATAAATGGGTCTAGTGTTGATGGAAAATATGCATCTTCAGCAGTTTCTTGAAGATGGGTAGAGACTCATTCGTCATTCCTCTAGTCCAGGTGAAGGTCTGTGAAAGTGATTTTGTGCCTCTTTAGGCCACAAGACGCCGTTCACTTGCAGAACACAAGCTTCTGGAGACACATGGATCTGGAGTAATGAGTTTAGGTATAGGGGAGCAGAGCCAATGGTTGTTCTGTAGGCAAACATCAGTGCCTTGAATTTGATTCGAGCTGTGATAGGCAACCAGTGCAATTTTGTGAGGAGAGATGTGACGCTCTCTTCGGCTCGATAAACTCTCTTGCTGCAGCATCTGGATCAGTTGCAGAGGTTTGACTGATGCTGGAAGGAGAGAGCATTACAATAGTCCAGTCTCGATAGAACAAAAGTTTGGACAAGGAGTTGTGTAGCTCCGATAGGAAGGACCTGATCCTCATGATGTTGTATAAGGCGAATCTGCAGGACCGGGCAATTCTAGCAATGTGGTCTGTGAAGTTCAACTGATCATCAATCACAACTCAAAGGTTCCTGGCTGTCCTGGATGGAGTTATGGATGATAATCCCAGCTGAATGGAGAAATTGTGATGAAGTGTTGGATTGGCTGAGACCACGAGCAGTTCTGACTTTGCAAGGTTGAGTTGAAGGTGATGGTCCTTCATCCAGCAAGAAATGTCTGTCAGGCTGAGATGCAAGCAGCTCCCGTCGGATCTTCTGACTGGAATGAGAGGAAGAGTTGTGTATCATCAGCATAGTAGTAGGAAAAAACATGTTTCTGAATGACAGATCCTACTGATGACATGTAGATGGAGAAGAGAAGCGGCCCCAGCACTGAGCCCTGAGGCACTCCAGTAGCTAGATGATAACAGTGATGGGACAAACCATGTTTCTGAATGACAGATCCTAGTGATGACATGTAGATGGAGAAGAGAAGGAGTCCCAGCACTGAGCCCTGAGGAACTCCAGTAGCTAGATGATAGCAGTGATGGGATAAACCATGTTTCTGAATGACAGATCCTAGTGATGACATGTAGATGGAGAAGAGAAGGAGTCCCAGCACTGAGCCCTGAGGCACTCCAGTAGCTAGATGATAACAGTGATAGGATAAACCATGTTTCTGAATGACAGATCCCAGTGATGACATGTAGATGGAGAAGAGAAGCGGCCCCAGCACTGAGCCCTGAGGCACTCTAGTAGCTAGATGATAACACTGATGGGAAAAAAACATGTTTCTGAATGACAGATCCTAGTGATGAGATGTAGATGGAGAAGAGAAGCGGTCCCAGCACTGAGCCCTGAGGCACTCCAGTAGCTAGATGATAGCAGTGATAGGAAAAACCATGTTTCTGAATGACAGATCCTACTGATGAAATGTAGATGGAGAAGAGAAGCGGCCCCATCACTGAGCCCTGAGGCACTCCAGTAGCTAGATGATAGCAGTGATAGGAAAAAACATGTTTCTGAATGATAGATCCTACTGATGACATGTAGATGGAGAAGAGAAGCGGCCCCATCACTGAGCCCTGAGGCACTCCAGTAGCTAGATGATAACAGTGATGGGACAAACCATGTTTCTGAATGACAGATCCTAGTGATGACATGTAGATGGAGAAGAGAAGGAGTCCCAGCACTGAGCCCTGAGGCACTCCAGTAGCTAGATGATGGCAGTGATAGGAAAAAACATGTTTCTGAATGACAGATCCTACTGATGACATGTAGATGGAGAAGAGAAGCGGCCCCAGCACTGAGCCCTGAGGCACTCCAGTAGCTAGATGATAACAGTGATGGGACAAACCATGTTTCTGAATGACAGATCCTAGTGATGACATGTAGATGGAGAAGAGAAGAGAAGGAGTCCCAGCACTGAGCCCTGAGGCACTCCAGTAGCTAGATGATAGCAGTGATGGGATAAACCATGTTTCTGAATGACAGATCCTAGTGATGACATGTAGATGGAGAAGAGAAGGAGTCCCAGCACTGAGCCCTGAGGCACTCCAGTAGCTAGATGATAACAGTGATAGGATAAACCATGTTTCTGAATGACAGATCCCAGTGATGACATGTAGATGGAGAAGAGAAGCGGCCCCAGCAATGAGCCCTGAGGCACTCTAGTAGCTAGATGATAGCAGTGATAGGAAAAAACATGTTTCTGAATGACAGATCCTACTGATGAGATGTAGATGGAGAAGAGAAGTGGTCCCAGCACTGAGCCCTGAGGCACTCCAGTAGCTAGATGATAGCAGTGATAGGAAAAAACATGTTTCTGAATGACAGATCCTACTGATGAAATGGAGATGGAGAAGAGAAGCGGCCCCATCACTGAGCCCTGAGGCACTCCAGTAGCTAGATGATAGCAGTGATAGGAAAAAACATGTTTCTGAATGACAGATCCTACTGATGACATGTATATGGAGAAGAGAAGCGGTCCCAGCACTGCCCTGAGGCACTCCAGTAGCTAGATGATAGCAGTGATAGGATAAACCATGTTTCTGAATGACAGATCCCAGTGATGACATGTAGATGGAGAAGAGAAGCGGTCCCAGCACTGAGCCCTGAGGCACTCCAGTAGCTAGATGATAACAGTGATGGGAAAAAACATGTTTCCGAATGATAGATCCTAGTGATGACATGTAGATGGAGAAGAGAAGCGGTCCCAGCACTGAGCCCTGAGGCACTACAGTAGCTAGATGATAGCAGTGATAGGATAAACCATGTTTCTGAATGACAGATCCCAGTGATGACATGTAGATGGAGAAGAGAAGCGGTCCCAGCACTGAGCCCCGAGGCACTACAGTAGCTAGATGATAGCAGTGATAGGATAAACCATGTTTCTGAATGACAGATCCCAGTGATGACATGTAGATGGAGAAGAGAAGCGGTCCCAGCACTGAGCCCTGAGGCACTCCAGTAGCTAGATGATAACAGTGATGGGAAAAAACATGTTTCCGAATGATAGATCCGAGTGATGACATGTAGATGGAGAAGAGAAGCGGTACCAGCACTGAGCCCTGAGGCACTCCAGTACACTGTTGTCTGGTCCTCTATTTGACTCTTCATTTGTGTGTTTATTCTCAGGCGTTGGGTCAGGTTGGAAAGGTTTTGAAGGTGTATGCCGACGGGGACCTGCGTGTGGCGTTTGGAGGTCAGACGTGGACCTTTAACCCGGCATGTCTCTCTGCACAGCCTGGTGAGGTCGACGCCAATCTGATGACGGCTGAGAACGCCAGCGAATCAGGAAGTAAGAATTCACAGGAAATGCCGCTCCTCACTCTCCTCATCATTGTCATATGATTATTTTCTTTTTTTCTTTGGCTTTCTCTTTAAGATAAAAGAGAAAATAACCACGTCATCTGTTCGCTTCCACACTTTCCTGCATGAAACCAATGCTTGTTTTTCTCGTTTCAGCACCGTGTGTTTTTAGTGTATCTCTCTCTCTCTCTCTCTCTCTTTTTTTTTCTCTCCTTCACATGCTGTTCCAGTGCTGGATTGTTTGTGTCTTGATGCATGGTGACATTTTGACTCATTCTGTGACTGGTTTTGAACTGTGGGACAGTGACACTTGGGCTCATGGAAACCTTTCTGAACGCAGTGTTTAATTATTTCCCTCTCCGTCATTCAGGTACGGTTATTTCCGTCCTGGAGAAGCTGCTGTCTCAGTCGACGGAGCAGGATCATCCGGGACGGCTGGTTATCGAGGCGGCGCACGGGAGCGCCGTTAAAGTCCGCGAAATGGTGCAAAAATACCCTGACAAGGTCAGTGCCTCACAGCCTGAGAGAATTTAGTAGAAAATCTCTGGTCGTTTTAAGTTATTTCTGGATCTGTCTGTACAAAGGGTTGCAGCCTTTCCTTTTATAAACACACTAGAGACAGACTTAGCTGTTTATCTGTGTTTGCAGGAAACACTTACAGTTATAGTATAATAAAAGTACATGTTATAGTATTATTAATTATATAAATATACATTTTTACAGCATTAAAGTAAATTATAAAGGTATATTTTATTATAATTTTAAAGTATTTTTTCAATGATTCCAAGTTTTTAAAAAAAAGACAAAACAATTAAATGGCTAATCACAATTATTAGTTTGACAATTAACTACTAGAGTACAACATTTCTGCGAGATGTCTCTTCTGCTCCTCAAGGCTGCATTTATTTGATCAAAAATACATTAATAATAGTGAAATATTATTACAATTTAAAACATGTTTTCTATGTGAATATATAGTAAAGTGAAATATATTCCTGTGATCAAAGCTGAATTTTCAGCATCATTACTCCAGTCTTTAGTGCCAGATGATCCTTCAGAAATCAGTCTTATATGATGATTTGTTGCTCAAGAAACATTTATATTTGGAAACATTTGTATGATAGTGTAAGAAAAAAAAAAAAGAAAAAAAACTTGTATTCAGCAAGGGCACATTAAATCAATCAAAAGTGACAGTAAAGACTGTTATAATGTTACAAAAGATTTCTATTTAAAATAAATCATGCTGAAAATTCATCTTCGATCACAGGAATAAATTATTCCTTTAAAAAAAAAAACATTCCAAACTTTTGACCGGTAGTGTCTGTTTTCTCTCTGATTCCGTTGAGCATGGATGTGAAGTAGGTCGATTGGTCAGTCGATGGGTCAAGTCTTTGCAGAAGTGTTTTACTGACGCCTGTGTGTGACTGTGTCCAGGTGGATATAAAGAACCAGGGTAAGACCGCTCTGCAGGTTGCTGCCCATCAGGGGCATGTGGAGGTGGTGAAGGTCCTGCTTCAGGCTAACAGCAGCATCGAAGCTAAAGATGAGGACGGAGACGCAGCACTACACTACACAGCGTTCGGGTGAGCGCCAATGCTTGTTCATGCCCTCAGTAAACTGTATTTGACCCATTAACATGAAGGCATGCTCTAGAGACACTGACATAACCGTGCTACAGGAAGGGTTTCTTTGAGTAGTCGAGCTGCAGTCTTCACCGTAATTGATTATTTGAAGGATTAAATACAAGCGTCATCTCTGTCTTTCTCAGAAAACGCACCACACCAGGGCTAAGCTAACTGTAGTCTGATTAATGTGTATGGTAGTGGTCAACCGTTATATCACCAAGGCCGATATTTGGGATTTTTTTAATTATCCGCATTGGCCGATAATTTCTCTGTTTGGCCGATGTGTCTTTTAATTTGACACTCTGTGGGACTTTTATTTTGACAGTATGCAAGACTTTTATTTTGACAGCACTGAGAAGAAAGCGGAACCTAAGCACAGATACACTGGAGCTCCCATTCTCCATCTTCATTCGTTTATTTAAATGTTATAAATTATTAGACAAAACTGTTAATCAAAGAAAATAAACGATGTACAAAAAACTATTATAGCACCCCATGATGTTTGCACAAATGATGTGCGTAACGTCTATTAAACTGTAAACGACCAGTGAAAGGTTTGCTCTATGAACGCATAAGCAGTTTCAAACACTGGGTAAATGAGATGACATTATTCTCCTCACCCTATATTAAAATGACATTTAAAAATGTAAAAGCATTAAAGAATTACTACAACAGACCATGGATAACCCCCGAATATTTCCGCAGCAATATTACAGACATGTTAAATATCATTGTAGAAATATGTCTGTATTATATAACATATGTTGCCTTAAAGGCATAGTTCACCCAAAAAGGAAAATTCTGTCATCATTTACTCACTAAATGTTGAACACAAAAGAAGATATTTAGAAGAATGTGGGTAACCAGACAGTTGACGGCAGACATCGACTTACATAGTATTTTACAGTAGAACATTTACCTTTTTGAGGGGTGTTTTATAGTATGCTTGGTCTTGTTTATCTCATGCAGTGTTTCCCTATACCTCGTCTGTGTGTCTCTGACATGTGCTCTTGTTTGTGTCTCTGACATGTGCTCTTGTTGGTGTGTCTCTGACATGTGCTCTCGTCTGTGTGTGTGCAGGAACCAGGCAGAGATTGCACGTTTGCTGCTCAGTAAAGGAGCCGCTGTGAACCTGCTGAATAACTCCATGTGTACGGCGCTGCACATCGCGGTTAATAAAGGCTTCACGGACGTGGTGAGAGTGCTGACGGAGCACTCGGCCGACGTCAACCTTCAGGTCAGACATACCAACCGTCTCACGGGGACATGAACATTAAACATCTGGATTAGTTATCTGGTTTGAGTTTAACTGGTGTAGTTATTTATTTTGTTGGAAGCAGTGTTTTTTTGTTTGTTTTTTGGATATTAAAATATTAGTTGGATATTATTTGTATGTATGTTTGTTAATGGGGGATTTGTGAACTTTAGAATGATTGTTTTATGTTGATGTGCAGATTTTGGGCAAGATCCAGTGGCATGTTGTTGATGCGGTTTTTATTTAATTACAGTTATTATTTAATATTTGTATTAATCAAATTTCAATTTTAAACTTCTTCAGTATAACCTATGATATAAAATATTTGATTTGTATACAAGCACAAGAGTCCACATAAAAATAAAAATCATAATTTTCTGACAAAATAATCCATCACTGTGAGTCCAGATAATGCGAGTGAATATGGGTTGACGAATCAGTAAGTGCACAGCCATCATGAGAAAAATGAATCAGTGTCTTCTGAAGCAAAATGATAGGTGTGTATAAGTAAGACTGTCATCTTCTGGTCAGCTGTTGTGTGTGCGTTCACGAGCGCTTTCTGTGTTTGCGCTTGACGTCAATGTCAAGTTTAATTTATATAGCTTCTCTCCATATCTCAGACACTTTACAATTGAGATGCAACAATGAAACCGTAACCGCGTACAAGCGATAGAAAAGAGCAAGGATAATGCATAAACAGAAGAAGAGCGCACAAGAAGTGACGGTCCTGTGTGCGTCCTCGTTTGGATTACGCTCACGATTGCTGTTCGTGCTTTTTAGAGCGTCAACATTTAGGCACTGTGAGCTCGCAACATGTGGACTCACAGAGATGGGTTTACAAAGGTGAAGAAATCAAGTGGGTCACTTTATTTTAGGGGCTTTAACTACTATATACTTGCATCAAAAATAACAATTGTTAGGTACAATAAACTCATTGTGTCGATGTTGTATTGCAAACACTTGTGCTGCTATTGAGGTCTGATGCTGGTACGGTTAGGACAGGTTCAGTGGTGTGGGCAGGTTTAAAGGGTAACTAAACCCCTGGTCAGAGCCTGACTCCACCCACTGGCAATATTTGAAAAATGCTAGAAAAGTGGGCAGACCCCAGCGGAGATAGAGGGGACAAACCGTGAGCGGGGGGGCGTGCACCTGAGACCTGCTGTCAGACTCTAAAATGGAGAGTTTGCTCACAGGGTCGCAAGACGACGTAAAGTACATGCATCTGATGAGTTTTATCGAGTTGATGTCAATAGCGCGCGCTCTCTATAGGCATATTCATATTTTGCCGCTATGTGAAAAAATCCAGCAAAATGCACCGACGCGTTTGTCGACCCCAGAGGATTAACTTTAGCATAACCATAAATTGTGATTAAAATATATATGATCACTCACATCAAGACGCCGCTGAGGTGGTGGAGTCCATGCAGGAGGAGCAGCGTTTGGCACTGCGTCGCTTTTCAGCGCGAGCTGTGTGGAGAAGCCCATGTCCACCTCTATTGCGTTGGAGAAGCAATCCCGTGTAAAATGCAGGTTTCACACTCACGGTCTTCCAGGCCAAGTGCATGCAAACACTGGCGCCTAATTTCCAAGTCTGCTGGAAAGCTATGCAGTCCAGCAGTGCTGTTGCAACCAACAACACTACACATACCCTCCTGACCACTGTACAATACAGATAAATCTACGCTAGCTCGTACCAAGGGCGTGGTGAGCTGGAACCTGCTTACGTCACCTGCCACCGCAAACATCCAATAGGAAAATTCAACTGCAGTAGCCACCGTTCAACCTTAAGAGGGCAGCACTCAGACGTTTTTACACCATATATTGTAAAATTAAAACACTTTATACCCAAATGTCAAAAAAGTTACTTGAATCAACGAACAGCACTAATAAAGCCCCATTCTTACAGATCATTAACTAAAAAAAGTTGGTTTAGGGTTTAGTTACCCTTTAAGGGTGGGTTAACAGTGGAATTAGGGCCTAAGACCTACTAAAGGGACGTTTTGCCTTTTCATCCACAGTAACCAAACTTCATGTACTTATAGATCTCATCAAGCTGAACAACTTTGGCACATCATTAGCCAGCCCAACAATAAATTAGCTGTTATGGGTTGTTTACGGTTGTTTACGGTGGCGTATCCCTTCTAAAAAAAAATATTTTTGGGAATTTTTGCCTTTATTATGATAGGATAGTGTATAGGGGATGGGATCGGAAAAGGTCCATGAGCCTGGGCTCAAACTCGGGTCGCCCGAAGCACAAAGGCGATATATGTCGGTGTGCTGCCCACGAGGCTATTGCTGCCGACAAGGGTGGCGTATCCCTTTAACATATGACTAACGTCATGATTTAAAGGTGACACATTACGCCCCTTTTCACAAGATGTATTATAAATATCTGGTGTCCCCAGAATATGTCTGTAAAATTTCATCTCAAAATACCAGATCATTTATTATAGTTTGTCAAAGTTGCCCCTTTTCGGGTGTGAGCAAAATCGTGCCTTTTATGTGTGTGTCCCTTTAAATGCAAATGAGCTGTTGCTCCGCCCCTGTTCAGAAGACAGACGATCCTTTACACGAGCTTCAGATACTCCGGCAATAACAAATGCAAATTTTTGTCAAATCCCAGAATAACCAGTAGCGAGTGCAGCCTTACGGAGAGACTCAGGAAGAGTTTCTGAATGTTAGTGGAGACATTTCTGTAGTTGTTGTGGAGTTACATTGATCATCTCATCATCATGTTTAACTTCTCCACAAGTGTCCACAGTTCCTGAGGTGTTTATAAGACAGCGGTGACATGTTCTGGTCAATAGTGTTCAGTGCTCGTCTGTGCTCAACCACAGAACAGTTTCAGGCTTTGCTGGATCTTTATCATTGTGTTAGAACTGGTCTCTGTTGTCGCTTGTGAAACCAAATGTCGGCTGGTGTGTGTAAACGTGCAGATTAAGGGCCGGTAATATTATAATAAGATCCTCTTCATACGTCAGAACGGGAGCAAAATCTGATTGGATTATTTTAGACATGCTTGCAGAGAAAGACTCACCAGAACAAAGTTACTGGGTTTCACTTTTCACGTTTTCTATGTTGGTAGAAGCACCGATTATAGCACTGACACACGGAGAAAGACAGATTTTCATGATATGTCCCCTTTTAGTGACTTTTTTTTTTCCTGTTCTGTTGTCAGGATTCATATGGAGATACACCCTTACATGACGCCATTGCTAAAGACTTCAGAAGCATCATTGAGATTCTGACTGTGGTGCCCAACATCGATTTCACCCAACAGAACAACCGCGGGTTTAACCTTCTGCACCACGCCGCTCTGAAGGGCAACAAACTGTGAGTGTCCATCCTCTCCTGTCCCAGAGTCGCTGTTCCTCCTTTAGTACACATCACTGTGGAATCATAACTGTTCAGCCACGTTCTGCTCGTCAGATGTTTTTACATAATAACACTAAACTGTGTATTTGACTGAATTTTCCTGCATAATTGTGCTAGTTACATGTCTCTCAAATGTGCTTATTCTTCTCGCATGATGACTTAATTTACTCAAATCAATATTTAAAGAGGACCTATGATGTTTTTTTCCATGTTCTTCTTTCTTTAAGTCAAGTCAAGTCACCTTTATTTATATAGCTCTTTATACAATACAGATTGTTTCAATGCAGTTTTACAGTGATAACAGGAAATTCATGATTCATTGATGCAAACAGAGTTCATTTCGGATGTACAACAGCCCTAAAAGAAAATTAGTTAATTTCCTCTATAAAGCAGTTCTGCAGAAAGCAGGGATGTCCTCATCCAGGTCAATTCAATTCTCATCCAATAGTGTCAGTTCAGTCTGATCAGGAATATTGTTGATTATAAAACTGTTAGTTCCAGTCCTTGATTCTGATTGGTCAATAGCTGTGTTTCATGTCACTACACAACACCCCTAGCAACCACTCTTAGCAACTTAAACATAGGCTATGTTCTCATTCATGTTGTTCATTGAAGCTTATAGGGTTAGTTCACCCCAAAATGAAAATTCTGTCAGTAATTACTCTCCCTCATGTTGTTCCAACCGCGTAAGACCTTCGTTCATCTTCGGAACACAAATTAAGATATTTTTGATGAAATCTGAGAGCTGATCACTTCTCCATAGACTGCTAGGTGGCCCAAACTTGCTGGCCCAGAAAAGTTATTAAAGAGATTGTTAATATAGTCCAAGTGACTACAGTGGCTCAATCTTAAGTATATCAAGCGACGAGAATACTTTTTGTGCGCAAAAACAAACAAAAATAATGACTTTATTCCACTATTCATTTCCTTCTCTCTGGGCCTCGTAGTGTTTTTGCGCAGCGCGTCTGTGTTACACGTCACCACGCATCACACACATGACAAGCGTCGGCCAATAGTGAGCCTACGTGGTGACGTGTAACACAGACGCGCTGCGCAAAAACACTACGTAAACTAACTCGAGGCCCAGAGAGAAGGAAATGAATAGTGGAATAAAGTCGTTATTTTTGTTTGTTTTTGCGCACAAAAAGTATTCTCGTCGCTTGATATACTTAAGATTGAGCCACTGTAGTCACTTGGACTATATTAACAATCTCTTTAATAACTTTTCTGGGCCAGCAAGTTTGGGCCACCTAGCAGCCTATGGAGAAGTGATCAGCTCTCAGATTTCATCAAAAATATCTTAATTTGTGTTCCGAAGATGAACGAAGGTCTTACGCGGTTGGAACAACATGAGGGTGAGTAATTACTGACAGAATTTTCATTTTTGGGTGAACTAACCCTTTATAGAGTATTGTAAGAGATCGAGTAAGTGAGTGTACCTGCATTTACAGTGGATATAGGCCTAGCATCTTCCTTCAGGTCAGTACTATATTCGTAATAAAATCGATATCTTGTCCTTTTAACAGTTATGGTGTTTTGCCGTGCCATGACACGCTAATCATTCGTCAGTTGTGTCTTGCTTCTCCGTGTTCACAATCAGTCCTTTCAATATAAAAGTCTTCTCTACTGACAGACTCACTCACTAAGTCAGTCTTTGCCACCATCTAAAGGTGAAATAATGTAACTTCTGTTGCTGTTCACGGTCAGGGACTATTTTTTCAAGTGAAAGGAAGACTTTTAGTGATTTTACTTCATGAAAGTTGCATTGAAACATTTTTTTTTTTTTTTTTGGCTTTAATATTTGCATTTTGTGGTAACCATTTTATAAAAGCAATAAGGTACGAGAGGCTAGTGCTGTATCGTGAATAAGTCACGGCTGACTCCGCTTCACGTCGAGCCGAATAACACCCTTCAGCCGTGACTTATTCACGATACAGCACAGCCTCTCGTACCTTATTGCTTTACATATAAAGTATCTCTAACTAAGCAAGCCAGAGGCGACAGTGGCAAGGAACCCAAACGGAGACAAAAACCTTGGGTGAAACCAGGTTCAGTCGGGGAGCCAGTTCTCCTCTGGCCAACGAACGAACATGGTGTCATTATGATTCAGACTGCATCACAAGTCAGAATTCAGATCAGGATCGGAAGCATTCAAATATTCATCCAGTTCCTTTTGCTTGAAGATCAGATCCATCATGCCGGTATGGAGCCGAAGCTGGCCATAGGGTCTATGCGGAGGATCTGTGCCGATGGCTGTCGTGTGACGAGGCCTTCAAAGGGGAGAGTCTAGTTAACACGGTCTCTTCTGACATTCAGGGCTGTGTTGTGGTCGTGTCTAGGTGCAGGTCCACCATCAGATCTGGATACGGGCCGGATTCAGCTGACTACGGTAACCTCAGGATAAACAGAGAGACTAATATTAGCCTGGATGCCATTCTTCTTACGATGTAACAAGTACATCAGGTGTTATAGGAAGTGTTCCCGGTTCCGGTTGACCTAGCCTAACTCATCCAGCTTAACAAATCTTTTAAATGAATGTGATAATGTGTTATGTGTATGCCAGGTTAAAGAGATGTGTTTTTAGTCTAGATTTAAACAGAGTGTGTCTGCTTCCCGAACAAGGCTAGGAAGGCTGTTTCAGAGTTTAGGTGCTAAATAGGAAAGGGATCCACTGCCTGCAGTATCAATTGGGATGAATTTTGAGATCGCAATAGACGTGACGGACTATAATGCGTTAAGAGCTCGCTCAAGTACTGCGAAGCTAAACCATTTAGTGCTTTGTTAGTAATTAGCATGATTTAAAAATGTATACAATGTTTAACAGGGAGCCAATGCAGTGTTGACAGAACCGGGCTAATATGGTCATACTTCCTGGTTCTGGTAAGAACTCGAGCTGCTGTGTTTTGGACCAGCTGTAGTTTGTTTATTAAGCGTGCAGGGCAACCACCCAGTAGAGCATTACAATAATCTAGCCTTGAGGTCATGAACGCATGAACTAACTGTTCCGCATTTTTCATTGACAGCATATGTCGTAATTTAGATATATTTTTAAGATGAAAGAATGTGGTTTTACAGATGCTAGAAATGTG
The DNA here is from genome assembly GCA_021554675.1 of Leuciscus idus. NCBI lineage: Eukaryota > Metazoa > Chordata > Actinopteri > Cypriniformes > Leuciscidae > Leuciscus > Leuciscus idus. The sequence continues at coordinate 2,173,919 of CM038639.1, read as the reverse complement.
GCCTTAAAGTGAAAGATTGGTATCAAAGAGCACACCCAGGTTCCTAACCGAGGACAGATACTTGACAGAGAAGCCATCAAGTGAGAGACAGTATTCAAGGTTATTACATGCAGAGGTTGGGAATGAAGTAGTAGGAAATTCCTAGATTTGCTGTGCATTCCGTTAATTTTGTGAATTGGTATATTTTGTCAGGGTGCGAAGAAATATAGAGCTGACTATCATCAGCGTAACAGTGAAAGCTAATGCCATGCTTCCTAATTATATCTCCCAATGGTAGCATGTACAGAGTGAACAGCAATGGTCCTAGTACTGAGCCCTGAGGTACGCCATACTGAACTTGTGATCGATATGACACCTCTTCATTTACTGCTACAAATGGATTCTGGTCAGATAAGTATGACTTGAACCATGAATGCAATTCAACTAATGCCAACGTAATTTTCAGGTCTATTCAAAAGAATATTCTGGTCAATAGCATCAAATGTAGCACTTAGATCCACTTATAGCGAGATACAACCACGATTGGATGATAAGAGAAAATAATTTGTAACTCTCACGAGAGCAGTCTCAGTACTGTGGTACGGTCTAAATCCTGACTGGAAATCCTTCTAAAAATCCATTCTAAAAAAGGAACATAGTTGTGAGGATACTGCTTTTTCTAGGATTTTTTGACAGGAAAGGGAGATTTAAGATTGGTCTGTAATTAACTGGTTCTTTAGGATCAAATTGCATTTTTTAAATAAGAGTTTTAATAACAGCCAGCTTAAAGGGATGGTTCAGAGTAAAATCAACCTAGGGTCCTTTGCACCATGACCTCGAGTCAAACACCCCCCAGAAGATTTTTTTTCCCTTTTTTTCCATGTCTGCCCCAAAAACTTTTCCAGTTGTCTATGAGCCCTATATTATTTTGCGGACACCACTTAGACAGCCAGCCGTTGAGTGAGGACAGTCTACTAAGTATCTCATCACTCCGGCGAACAGGAAGGGGGCCAGAGCAAATTACAGTGCCTGAAATCGTACTTTAGTGTTGCTGTTTGAGCATGAGAAAAGTCAGCAAAGTTTGCCTTTGATACTCTTGACAAATACATGGCATATGACGTCTTGAGTGAGTCAGATTGGAGATGTTTCCTAATCCAGAACATGCTCTTCCAGCCACACTTGCTGGTAAACACGCAGACGCAGGCTTGTACACGTTTCCTCCGGTGTGATTCTTTCATAACAGCGACACAGTTGACCCGAACAGCCACAGGGACACACTCCCTCGCACACACTCATGTAGTCACACTTAACGTGATTTACACAAGTAGGGCATGTTCCTGGATCTGGAGCCTTGTTGGTCCAGGAACAACATTTCTAAGAACCAATCAGATTCAGGTTTCAGTTTAGGGTAAGAGTTTTTGTTTAGAAGTGTTGTGTTCTTTAGTAGTTCCTAAAGATTCTCCGGTGTATTTTGGATTAAATTAAATTATATTAAATATCACAGGAGGAAATTAACACTGATTAATTTCTTGTTGTATTAAAGTAGCTTTAAGATGTATTATCTGCGCATTAGTGCAGGATTGTAAATATGATGATTGTTTTCCAGCATGTTTCCCAAACGCTCCCCTCATCCAATATTGGTTGGATTATTTGTGATTATTAGCAATATCTGACTGGAAGTCTTGGCCACATTTTGCACAAAGTACTATGGGACATAGGAATATTATGGTCTACAATATATATATATATATATATATATATATATATATATATGTATATGTATATGTAGCAATTTTACAAACACTTTATGAACTTAATCTTGCATTTTGATCAAAGATGTGTTTAACACTGTTCTCTTGCTGGTCTCATGTGATTGATTGATTGATTCATTAAGCACATTTTTGTATGACGAGTTCGATTTGATCTTGTGTTTGATCATCTCACAGACATTTGCTCTGTTTAGAGACTCATTCAAAGTGACACAGCAGAGAGTCTTAGAGAATATACAGTAATAATGTGTCTGATCTGAAGGGTGATAGGAATGTTTAAGGCACAGTCTGAGAGAATCTTCTCTTCTTTTGAGGTTATACAAATGCAGTTGATTGTGTTTTGTGTGCGAGGGGAGTGTGCGAGAGAGTGAGTGAGCGAGTGAGAGTGAGTGAGTGTGCGTGTGTGAGTGAGTGAGTGTTTGTGTGTGTGTGTGTGTGTGAGTGAGTGTTTGTGTGTGTGTGTGTGAGTGAGTGTTTGTGTGTGTGTGTGTGTGTGTGTGTGTGTGTGTGTGTGTGAGTGAGTGTTTGTGTGTGTGAGTGAGTGTTTGTGTGTGTGAGTGAGTGTTTGTGTGTGTGTTTTGTTAGGAATCAAGGTCAGTAAGAGCAGACTGGTGACATGGCAGCCAATTAGACTGACTGACACCTGGGAGCAGATGCGTTTCCACATACACACACTCACACACACACACAGGAGGAGCTGGAGTTTTGTTTTTTGACCTTCCAAACACCCTCTTTTAAGTACATGACGCTAAACTGTATAATTGACTGTTGTCCTTGGATAGATTCCCTACGTAACTGTTCTAGTTTCATGTCACATTCTGCTCTACTTCTCTTATAATGAAATCAGGTTACATTTCAGTGGTCCACTTTAGACATTCTGCTTACGTACAAGTGATGCTGCAAAACGTCAACTAGCTCTCGTTAGAGGATTAGTAGATCATTAGGTTCGGGTTAGTAGAATAAGTTGACATGTAGTTGCTAAGTTACTTATAGTCAGTAGAATGTCTAAAGTGACCATCGAAATAATTTACATTCAGATTAATAGTTAATGTTTGTATATTTAATTATTTAGTAAATGTAATGAAAAGCATAATGTACAGTCAGCCAGTCGTTAACACTATACAATACATTGTAACACTTTACAATAAGGTCCCATCAGTTAACATTAGTTAATCCATTCAATAACAATAAGCAATATACTGTCAAACCATAATTTATTCAGGAAGCTTCAACATTTCTCACAATCACAGTTTATTCGCTATAGTTTAGAAAATGGTAATAAAATATGAGCAGAACTCAGCTGATATTTGACTGGTTTTGTCCGTCCTTCTGTTAGACTGTCTCACACATGAATTATGTTGAATATCTGTCAGCTGTTAAATTTAACTACACAATTAGATAATACCAGTTTAGCTCAACCAATCACCAAGCAATGCTTCATTTTGTTCAGTCTGTGTGTAAAAAGAGCATTAGCAATTAAAGACAAAACACTTCAGCAAAACATGATCAGCTCAAAGTGTCTGAATAGTTTTTGCTCCCAAAGTTTTATACATTTTACTGTATGAAGAATTTTTGGGTATAATAGGTCACAGTTTACTTTATTTTGCTCTCCTCACTTACATAAATGAACTATAGTGTCCGGCACACACTAGTATATCAAATTATATCTGGCGTCTGAATAATTTTTTATTTGACTGTACATTTGTTTTCGTGTTTATTAATCTTTTTTAACATTAGTTAATAACAAATACAGCTGTTCATTGTTAGTTCAGGTGATTTCAATAACATTGACTTTTGATTTTAATCATGCATTAGTAAATGTTGAAATTGACATTAAATAATATTAATAAATGCTTTAGAAATATTGTTCAGTGTTAGTTCATGTTCGCTAATGTTAACAAGTGGAACTTTATTGACCTTGTAAACCCCAACAGACTGATAGAAGATCCTGAGCCGGTGTTCCTGGTGTCTGAAAACAGATTTAAATGTAAAATGTGGCGTCTAAGCTTCTACGATCCTCTGAGCGAGTGCTAATAACGCTGGATTCTGACCCTGTGTGTGTGTGTTCCTCCAGCGCGACGGAGATGATCTTGGCTAGAGCGCGACAGCTGGCTGACGTGAAGAAGGATGATGGATTCTCCGCTCTTCATCTCTCCGCTCTGAACAACCACCGGGATGTGGCCGAGATCCTCCTCAAAGAGGTGTGAGAGATTACGCTGTTCCTCATTCCCAAATTTAAAGGGATTGTTCACCCAAAACTATAGTTAGTTAGCCCATGATTTACCCTCAAGTCATCCTAGGTGTATATGACTTTCCTCTTTCAGACGAATACAATCAGAGGTATATTAAAAAATGTCCTGGCTCTTCCAAACTTTATAATGGCCGTGGATTGCCGTTTCTGTTTTGAAGCTCATAAAAGTGCATCTATCCATCATAAAAGTGCATCTATCCATGATAAAAGTGCATTGATCCATGATAAAAGTGCATCTGTCCATCATAAAAGTGCATCTATCCATCATAAAAGTGCATCTATCCATCATAAAAGTGCATCTATCCATCATAAAAGTGCATCTGTCCATCATAAAAGTGCATCTATCCATCATAAAAGTGCATCTCTCCATCTTAAAAGTGCATCTGTCCATCATAAAAGTGCATGTATCCATCATAAAAGTGCATCTATCATTATAAAAGTGCATCTATCATTATAAAAGTGCATCCATCCATCATAAAAGTGCATCTATTCATCATAAAAGTGCATATAGGTCTATCCATCATAAAAGTGCATCTATCCATCATAAAAGTGCATCTATTCATCATAAAAGTGCATCTATCCATGATAAAAGTGCATCTATCCATCATAAAAGTGCATCTATTCATCATAAAAGTGCATATAGGTCTATCCATCATAAAAGTGCATCTATCCATCATAAAAGTGCATCTATCCATCATAAAAGTGCATCCATCCATCATAAAAGTGCATCTATCCATCATAAAAGTGCATCTATCCATCATAAAAGTGCATCTATCCATCATAAAAGTGCATCCATCCATCATAAAAGTGCATCTATTCATCATAAAAGTGCATCTATTCATCATAAAAGTGCATCTATCCATCATAAAAGTGCATCTATTCATCATAAAAGTGCATCTATTCATCATAAAAGTGCATATAGGTCTATCCATCATAAAAGTGCATCTATCCATCATAAAAGTGCATCTATCCATTATAAAAGTGCATCTATTCATCATAAAAGTGCATCTGTCCATCATAAGTGCATCTATTCATCATAAAAGTGCATCTGTCCATCATAAGTGCATCTATTCATCATAAAAGTGCATCTATTCATCATAAAAGTGCATCTATCCATCATAAAAGTGCATCTATTCATCATAAAAGTGCATCTATCCATCATAAAAGTGCATCTATTCATCATAAAAGTGCATCTATTCATCATAAAAGTGCATCTGTCCATCATAAAAGTGCATCATAAAAAACCTGATTATGAGAGAAACAGATGTATTGACCGGCGGTGTATATGTGACTCTTGTTTTGAAGGGTCGCTGTGACATCAACATCCGCAACAACCGTAACCAGACGGCGCTGCAGTTGTGCGTGACTCAGGGTCACATGGCCCTGGTGGCTCTGCTGGTGACGGAGGGCGCAGACGTGAACGCGGAGGACGAGGACGGGGACACGGCGATGCACACAGCTCTGAGTCGACAGCAGCTGAGCACAGTCATGAGCAGTGCAGAGGGAGAGGGAGCCGCACTGTACAGCAGGGTAAGATGAGCCGCTCACAGGGACCACACCTCAGGCCTCGGACACACTAAACACGGTTTTGTTTGAAAACGCTTCTTTTTCTCCGTTTTGGCCTTCCGTCTACACTGAGACAGCGTTTTTTAATAATGAAAACAAACCTTTTTGAAAACGCTGTCTAAAGTGGATACATTTGAAAACGCCTTTTTCGCATTGTAGTGTGGAATAGGGCTGCATGATTAATTGCAATTTACATGTAATCACACTTAAACCGATTTGGCTTATTGCGATTATGAAATCACAAATGCTGTGATTGTTATGAGCAGTTTGTCATTGATGTGCTCTGTAAACGCTGCTCTATCTGAAAGCACTGCGAGTTTCAGTCACTTATAACGTGCATTTGAAAAAACAACACACGTCAAACATCTTTCCAAAACATGAGAAGCATTTATGAACCTCTTGTCCAACAACAGACAACATTTAATAACATGCATTTACTCCAAACTCACTTCATAACGACAGTTGAGCTCCTCCTTCTGTGAGATGATGAGCTTCTGACACAGAATAAGGCAGTCGTGTGTTTATTAGTCATGTTTAATCAAAGCGTTTCAATCTTCGTTAGAAAACATATTTTTCTCGGTTTTGACCTTCCGTCTATACTGAGGCTACGTCTACATTAATCGGATACATTTGAAAACGGCGTTTTTCGTTGAAATACGCTCTCCGAATTGTGTTAGCATCTTGCTAAAAATTGGCTAACCTTACCCAGGCAAGCACCCACTCACATTTTCTTCAGGAAATGTACATTCTAGTTTTTAATTGCTATTAATGATAAGTAAATAGTCAAAGTCTATTGACTATTTATATAGTGTCGAAAATCTTCGGCACAATTTATACAGCCGAAGCTGACCAAGTAAGCATTAATATAATACATTAAAATAATACATTAAAACAGCATGTAGTCTTCAAATATTGTTCAGTTAAGAAAACATTGCATTAAAAAAAATCGAAATGGCAAGTTAGTAAAAGAAAGAAACAGAAACGCATGACAGGAAACAGAACTAGTGGCAGGTTCTATTGCACTTAAACTGCAAGACTTACATTTTTTGTCTCGTCTGTTGTCAAACAACGCAATTTCAAATTCAATCCCACATTTTAATACATTTGTCACTCCTGAAACTTTGCACTCAGCTGCATGAAAAATAAACATTTATTCTAATTATGAATGGCACAAACAAACTCAGATTCTGACTGACTTAAACACCTCTGATAGGTCATTGCCTTCATGTGCATGTCTGTGATTGGCTACAAATCTCAACACTGTAAAAACAGATTGTAAAGAGAAACCTTTGATGCTCCACACACCAGAGCAGCCTGTTTCCAGTGTGTGTGTGTGTGTGTGTGTACAGTGTGTTTATTCCTCCACTCTGTGCCTGTAGTTGTGTAGCTCAGGGCTGATGGGAAACACGGAGCTGAACGTCGGTCATGCCATCGCTTGCTTCTTGGCACAGGAGGGAGCCGATATTAATTATGCCAATCATAAAGGGAAAAGCCCACTGGACCTGGTGACGGACAGCAGCGTACAAACTCTCATCAGGAGCTTTGCAGAGAAACACAGGTGTGTGTCAAGTCAAGTCACCTTCATTTATATAGTGCTTTTAACAATATAGATTGTAGAATAAAGATATTGTCCAGCTAAAGTTAGTTTTGATTGATTCACTTCCGTTGTAAAGATCATTAGTTATTAACTTAGGGGGTGCTTACACGACACCGTTCCAACACTGTGTGTGTGGGTCAGTGTGTGGTGTTTACTAACTGAGGGATCTATGTGATTTTGACGTGATGTGTGTATTTGTGTGTGCGTGTGTGTTCAGACTGCAGGCCGTCACGTGTGGCACGGGCACCAGCAGTGCCAGTCTCCGGCGGGTTCACACTACGCCCAACACCATGACCAACCTGGCGGTGCCGAGTGTGACGGGTCCCAGCGAGTGCCTGATCTGCTCTGAGCTCGCGCTGCTAGTGCTGTTCTCTCCCTGCCAACACAGCGTCGCGTGTGAGGGTGAGTTTATACATACACACACACACACACACACACACACACACACACAGAGAGTTGCTGTTTCTTATCACTGAATCCCACACATTTATGCAAACTTCTGTCGGGTCGTGTCTCCTCAGAATGTGCTCACAGAATGAAGAAGTGCATCCGCTGCCAGGTGACAATAACAAAGAAAATCAGACAGGGTAAGTGCTTTTACATTTCAATGATGATGATATTTTATGCTAAGATTTGAAATGTTTTTCAGTACATTTGCATTCCATCTGTGGCCTCTTTTCCAAATTGTAAACATTAGAAATAAATAACATTAGCAGTTAACCCTCTGGGGACCAAGCTGTTTTTGGGGCCCTTGAGATGTTCTGACATGCTCTGACATTTGTGCTTTTTTCAGTTATTTATAAACATGTTAATGGCAAAGGTGTAAATTCACTCTATATAGCACAAACAGGCCTACCATAATATGCGAGCAACATGTATGTAGATGTTTGTATTTTTAAGAGAATAATGTTTATGCGTGGTTATTTAAAAAAATAAAAATGAAAGTTGCTGAAATAAGACCACAAAACTCATACAAAATATGTGCCCACAAGACTTTTGACTAATGGATGTTGTCCCTTTCAGTTCTAGCTTCAAAATTATGTGAAAATAGTCTTGCTTTATCGTTCACAAAAAAAAATACATTGATTTAAATGGTGTAAAACAGGTTTTGCTTGGAAAGCCAATATGCGAGGGGGAGGAGTAGTTTACACCTTAGTCCCACCCACTCTGCATAATGACTCTGCATAATTAGCCATTCATTCAGGTGTGACACTGACTGAGCCACAATGCAAGGACAAAATATATATTTTGAAGAAGACTTATATTGACCATTTAAGATTTTGCTTACATCTATCTTGTAAATATGTTTTGCTATTTTATTAAAAAGGTTACAATTACAACAATAATTACAATTTCAGCAATATTTCTGCAAAAAAGTACTCTTTCTTTGTAAAAAAAAAAAAAAAAAGATTATAGGCCTACATTTTATCATATGTATTCATTAGTTTGAATATAGCCAACATTGGAACATCTTAGTCTATGACTTTATTTTTGACAAAATAGTATTTTATATATATGAGCAGAAAAGCTTATTTGATGTGACAGTATATTCTACAGTAAAAACTGTACCCAAATCTAGTCAACAAAATGTTGTCTTTCATACTTCGCCTGACTGTAACGCAGTAACTGTAACTGTAAAAGCAGTTTATTCTTTCACACACAGACGCGCGATTCATATTTAGGCTAAACACTCTTTACAAATAGACGCGCGATTCATATTATAGAAACGCGATTCATCTTTTTGTTTACATAAGCCTACAACGTTATTCCATAACGTTATTCCACATTAACACTTGAGAAAGGATAACTTAGCCTACCTCACTCCTCAGCGGGATCTGCTCCTCATATCAGCACGGAAAATTTTCTCCATAAGGTAGGCTATATTATGCCTCTTTGTTTACAGCTGATGTGGGGGCGTTTCACAGACTGAAATGGTTCTCAGAATTTGCGTTTGAATAGCACGCGCTCTCCGGGGCGTGGTCAAATTACTTTTGAATGGCTCGTAATGAGCTCGACTGGAGTCGCTCTCTTTTTATACAGATTACAGAAGCTGATAATATTTGTTTTTTATATAAATTACTTCATTTAAAAGCTGCGATCTCAAGCTTTATGCCCGTGGGTCTGTTTGCCTGTTTGACTGAATTTTCGCGGAGTTATAGATAATTTTCGAACGCGTTTCAAATGGGAGTTTACTGACAGAGAGAAGGCAGAAATAGCATCATGTTAGTTTTTCTTTATTTGTCAAAAAGCAAAACACTTTATTTGTATTGTGAGTATACAGAAAAAAAATAGAAACTGAACAGGATCGATTGATGTATTACACGAAAATGAAAGATCAAAATTAACAGAGCATTTTGTGTTTATTTTTCATTGCTAAAAAAAAAAACGAGCAAAACGCGCGGGCGCGTTTTTGGTCCCCAGAGGGTTAATAATGTCCTTTTGAGCAGCCATGTTGTGATCAGCTGCTGTGTTAAATACACACACACACACACACACACTCATCTCTTAATTGATCTAATTTGGCAAAGAATAAGGATGAGTGATGTTTGATCGATAACACATGTTACCACATCACAGCCTGCAGGGACTTTCTATTTGAATGACCAAAATGCTCTGAAACATCAATAGTTCTTTAGGTAGTAGACAAAATTTAAAGTCCCCCTGTAGTCGATCATTTTATCCGTTAAAAATCTTTGATCACCAAAATGACATATTTAAGCGTTTTTTTTTCTTGAAAAAAATTCTTCATGGATTAAAATAGCTTGAATGGAACTCGACACCGCTGCCTCATTTAGTATTCGTCTATGAATATGCAAATGAGCCCCGCCTCCACTCACTCATAGCAGCTCAGAGATCCACTCGTTGACGATCACGGAAAACGTCTCAGGTTACCACTGTAACCCTTGTTCCCTGAGAAGGGAACGAGACACTGCGTCGGAACGACACTATGGGGAACGCTCTAAGCGTAATGAAGTATGAATGAAACTAATCCAGTCCTGATTGGTGGTGCGTCATGACGTAACGTGTGACGGCATACACGGAAGCTATAAAGGGACGGCGGCACACAACAGAGTTAGCTTCCAGTGATGAAGCAAGTTGCTCCCAGGCAGGTGAAGGCGTGGCGAAGGGACTCTGTGTCTCATTCCCTTCTCAGGGAACAAGGGTTACAGACGTAACCCGAGACGTTCCCTTTCGAGGGAACTCGCACTGCGTCGGAACGACACTTTAGGGAATGAATACCCACTATGGCACAACGAACCCTGCCTGTCGCAGTGTGAAGCTGTCATAGGCACACTTAGGACGAGAGCACTAGTGCGCCTGGTGTAGAAGGAATGTCTACCTTGCGAATGTGTGTGGAGTGGCCTAGCCAGCCGCTTCACATATCTCATGAATAGGTACCCCTGAAAGGAGGGCTCTAGAGGACGCCATGCCTCTGGTTGAGTGAGCCCTCACTGCCAAAGGTGAAGGCAAACTGCGTACCTGATAGGCCAGGGAAATAGCCTGACCTATCCAGTTGCTGATGGTCTGTTTAGAAGCATAGAGCCCCTTCTTGGGAGACCCGAAACACACTAGCAACTGGTCTGACTTCTGCCAATGAGAGGATCTCTGGACATAAATCTTGAGAGCTCTGACAGGGCAGAGCAAATGGAGTCTCATTTTCCGCCATCATGTGAGGTTGAGGATGAAAAGCCTGCAGAACCATTGGATGTGCCATGTTAGAAGGCACCTTAGGCACATAGCCTGGGATGGAAGATAGCCTTAATTCCCCCGGGAGCAAACTCTAGGCACTCAGGAGATATAGAGAGAGCCTGAAGATCTCCTTCTCTTTTTAGCGAAGTGATGGCTAATAGAAAGGCTACCTTGAGAGAAAGGTTCTTGGCCTCAGCCAACACTAAGGGTTCGAAGGGGGCCTCGACCAGCCCTTCGAGAACCACCGCCAGGTCCCATGTGGGAACTCTGGTCCGAGTCGCAGGTCTCATCCTCCAGGCCCCACGGAGGAATTGTACGACCAGCTGATGTCTCCCCAGAGGCCCAAGCGATATTATGTCTGAGAACCATACTCGGGTTGGCCACAACGGGGCTACTAGTAATATACTGGCCCCGTCGCAGCAAACCCTCTCCAGAACTTCCGGGAGCAGAGTGATCGGGGGAAAACGCGTATAGACATGGCCTCGGCCACGCCTGCACCATGGCATCCAACCCCAGCGGATGAAAACCAGAGTTGACAGTGTGACGTCCTTCGAGATGCAAACGGGTCCACTTCCACTGGGCCGAACCTCTCGAATATCGTCTCCACCACCTCAGGGTAATGTTTCCATTCCCTGGGCTTCAGTCCCTGTCTCAACAGATCGATTCCGGTCCCCTGGTACATACATTACTCTGAGAGACAACAGTCTCCCCTGGGACCACAGGAGGATCTGATGCTCCAGTCTGAATAGAGGGCGAGATCTCAGATCCCCCTGTTGATTTATATAGGACACCACTGTCTGATCTCACAAGGGTGTGTTGACCCTTGAGGTCTGGCAGGAAACTCCTCAGCGGGGCTAGAGCTCCATCCATGCATTTGGTAAACGTGCGAGGGGAGAGAGCTAGGCCGAATGGAAAAACCCGATATTGGAATGCTTCGCCCCCGAAAGCGAACCTCAGGAACTTATTGTGAGATGGAAGGATGAATATGTGGAAGTTTGCGTCCTTCTCGGAATTCTCGGATTAGATTTGACTCACGATAATGGGAATAGTTAGCATCTTGAACCTGACCCTCCTCAGAGACCGATTCAAGTGCCTTAGATCTAGAATTGGACGCAACCCCCCATCCTTCCACACACACACACACACCATGTCCAAGATGACGCCGACCAGTGCAGTGGCTTGCCATCGCTCCTCTCTGTTTTTTAGTTTGTTTGTGTTTTATGTTTTCTTCTACGTTTTAATTCATTCATGTCAGTCACTGAGGATTTATGACTCCACTACCCTGCTGCAGATTCGATCTCAAGTTGCATACTTGGCGATCAGTAATGTGAACAAGTGCGCTTTTCCTTATCACACACTGCCGCCGTATCTACGCCGCTCTCCGACTGGATGTGTGTGCTGCAGGCGTAAGCGGCGCCGGCGACGACGAGGGAGACGTGCGGGCGCTCATGTGAGGCAGAGATTTCGGCGGGGGTCTGCTGTTGAGGTGCAGTTTGCAGATGATGCTGGCAATATGGATCGGGCTGTGGATCTTCGGTGCTGGCGATGTTCTTTCCTGCTGCCCGTGTATCCAGATGGAGGTTCGTCAGTGCTGCGGTTTCTCCATGATACGAAGATTTCATCACACCGAAGAGGTGTATGCCTGAGCAACTTGAGCTGTCCTAAGACGGTAAAGTTGGGCGCTATCACATCAGCCCCCACGGTCTTGCACACGCTACAGATGGCGCTTTTAAATGCGCGCTCGGTCCTAAATAAGACCTTTATACTTAATGATTTTATACTGCACAATGCCTTGGATTTCCTTTTTATCACTGAGACTTGGATAAATGGGGATGAGTGGAGTCCCTGTGTGGATATTTGCCCACCTGACTAAATCTTAAATAATACCCCGAGACAAATGGGTCGTGGTGGGGGTTTAGCTACTGTTAGTAAGCAGCAGTATAAATGCCACCGCTTATCGACCACATGTTACTCGAGTTTTGAGGTTCAGCTCTTAAGGCTTGAGTTTCACAAGCCTGTTTTGGCAATTGTTGTTTATCGACCTCCAAAGTACTTTCCAGCGTTCATTCAAGAATTTTCGGAGTTTTTATGCACCATGTTATTATTGTCCGATTATATTTTACTTGTTGGGGATTTTAATATTCACATATGCTGCCCTGGGAAGCCTTTGGTAAAGGTTTTTTCAGACCTAATGGACTCGTTTAATTTTAAACAATATGTATTTGGGCCCACTCATGAGAAAGGACATACACTGGACCTTGTTTTCTCCTTAGGTGTAGCTGTCTGTGATGTTGTTGTAATGGATGCCTGCCTTTTAGATCATATGCCTGTCATATTTAATTTAAATATGCAATTTGAACGGGCGGAGCATCAGCCTTCTGGTTTACGCTCACGTATAATTACTCAGTCTACACCGCAGGCGTTTGGTGATTCTTTTAGCTCAATTGTAGATGTATCCTGGCTGGAGTCTGCATCTACTAAGGCTGACCCTGATGAATTACTTTCTGATTTTAATTCGGTGTGTTCTGGAATTTTAGATTATGTTGCCCCATACAAGATTAGGTCTAGTAAAGTCAATTTCCAGCCCTGGTTGAATGATCATACACGTACGCTTAGACAGCAGTGTAGGCGAGCAGAACGGGCCTGGAAAAAGGACAAACTTACGATCTCGCAGCAGATTTTAGTAGATTCACGCAAGGGATATCAGAAGGCTGTGAAGGAGGCTAAATCAGCCTTCTTTTCAAAAATTATATTGCAGCACTCAAATTCACCAAAAACTTTGTTTCAATCTATTAATAGGTATTTGAACTCTCATACTGCGTCATTACCATCATCTACAGAATGTTGTGAAAAGTTTTTGAATATTTTTTCAGAAAAAGTTAATACAATCAGAGCTAGTTTTAGTGCTTTGAAGGGCTTGACAGGAGGTACTTTTAAAAGTGTTAATAATTTTTATCAATTTGATATGGTTACTACTGAGGATATTAAACTGATCGTTGACAAATTGAAACGACCCGCTGCAAGTTGGGATGTTTTGCCTTCTGACTTGTTGTCCGAGACGTTTGATTATACTGGGTCTTGTATTACTGCTATTGTCAATTGCAGTCTTTATACAGGCATTTTTCCTCATAGTTTTAAGCAGGCGGTTATTCAGCCCCTTCTTAAAAAGCCTAATCTTGATACTTTGGATTTTAATAATTATCGGCCCATTTCTAAGCTGCCTTGTATTTCCAAAGTGTTGGAAAGGTAGTTTTAACACAGTTAAGTTCGTATCTGGCCAATCATGAGTTGTTAGATGCTTTTTAGTCTGGTTTCAGAGTAGGACACAGTACTGAATCTGCTCTACTGCGAGTTTCAGTAGAGCATGTCAGTAGAGCATGTCATTTGCTACTCTACTGTAGCAAATGACATGCTACTCATTGCAGACTCAGGGACTAGAGGAGCTTTAATTATGTTAGATCTAGAGGAGCTTTAATTATGTTAGATCTGAGTGCAGCTTTTGATTTAATCGATCACATTATTCTTATTGATCGGTTGGAACATGTAGTGGGGCTGAGAGGGACGGTTTTAAAATGGTTCTCCTCATATCTAAAGGGACGCTTATGTTCTGTTAGGGTTGGGGATTTTTCCTCCAAGTCAATTGTTTTGGAGTGTGGAGTACCACAAGGTTCAATATTGGGCCCTATTCTATTTTCTTTGTTTCTTTTGCCCTTGGGCATCATTTTTAAGAAACATGGTATTTCATATCATTTATATGCAGACGACATTCAGGTATACTTACCGATCAGTGCTGGTGTCCCTAGCACTAATCAATCCTTGGTACTATGTTTACAGGAGGTGATTGCCTGGTTAGAGCAAAACGGCCTGAAGTTAAATGCCAGCAAATCGGAAGTTTTGGTTTTCGGGACAAACAATGACGACAGGGACTTAGGGGGCCTTCTTGGCTCTTGGGAAACATATGTTCAACCCAAAATAAGAAATTTAGGGGTAATTTTTGATTGTGCTCTTATGTTCGATCATCAGGTCAAAAATGTGGTAAAAAATTGTTTCTACCAATTAAGGACAATTGCGAAAATGAAGTCTTTTCTGTCTGTTCCTGACTTATTAATCTCAATGTCAATCTCTTATTTCGAAGTTGCAGATGGTACAAAATGCTGCCGCAAGGCTCCTTACTGGTGTCAGGAAAAGGGAGCACATTACTCCAGTTCTGGAAAGACTGCATTGGCTCCCTGTGAAACAGCGAATACAGTACAAGGTTTTGTTGTATGTTTATAAAGCTGTGCATGATTTGGCCCCGAAATATATTAAGGACTTGGTGCGTATGAACTCTTGCAGAGTACAAAGGTACTCCAATTGTTTTCAATTGTTTGTACCTAGAACTCGCTTAAAAACAAAAGGGGATCGAGCTTTTTCAGTTGTTGGTCCTAGACTGTGGAATGCACTTCCTCCTGATGTAAGGTCTGCATCCTCAGTTGTGGTTTTTAAATCTCGTCTCAAGACGTATCTTTACTCTGTGGCTTTTAATTCTTGACCTTGTCATTGTATGTCATGTATTTTATGTATTTTTTATCTATTTTATTTTATTTTAATTTTATTTTAAAACCTCTTGGATGTTCAGTCCTTTGGCCTACATTGTAGCATAAAGGGCTATATAAATAAATAAGACTTGAGACTTGAGACTTCTTGGGAACTATGAAGTAGCGGCTGTATAACCCGGACTCCCTATCCGGCGGAGGAACAGAGGTTCTATGGCCTCCTTTATCAGCAGGGATTTTACTTCCTGACCCTGCTCTGGGTCGACTGCAGTCCAAACCCCCCTGCTGAAATTATCTGGGCGGAAATCAAACTGAAGTCTGTACCCCTTCTGAATGTTACGCATGACCCAAGGAGAAATATTCGGCAGGTTTTGCCATGCTTTGAAATATTCTACCAAGGGAACCTCTCGAGGCTGATTTCGGGTATTATTCGAGATTCGTTCTCGATCCCCTGAAGCGGCTCTCCAGCAGGGTTTAGTTGAAAACGATTCTCGATGTGCGGACGCGAGCGCTGCAACCACTCATTCGCTGCTGCTTAAACCAGGAGCTTAGGCAGCCCCCTCGTGAACTGCCCATGCATGCTCCGCTCCCAGCTTAGTCAGATGATTATTTCACCTTTTTAATTCCTCAGAATTAAATGCAGCCATAATAATCAGACAAGTGAAATATGGTCTGAATGGTAGGCTGAATTAAAATATTTAACTTCTCAAAGTCAGATAATATTCTACCATTTTAATTAATCAGAATTAAATGCAGCCATAAACACCAGACAAGTGAAACAAAGTCTGAATGATAGGCTGAATTAAAATGTCTAACTTCTCAAGCCAGATAATATTATTAATTTATTTAACCGGTCTCATAATCTACACATTGCCTCTGTACCGCGAGAGACGAGCCATTCATAATACTTATCGCTTTTCTTCCCTTTGAGAAGAAAGTCAATAGGCGTGAGGCTGAAACACCCGAAAGCGCACGTCTTTTTATTTTTTTGCTGTTCGCTTCGAGATATTTCTCAGTGAACACAGCCAGCACCCTCAAGAGTTGACTGTGCATGCCTCGTTTCCAAACAGTATCACACTGATCGCGTGTGTCACCTCCCGAAGTTTAACTTGGGCAGGAAGACACACGTTTTCAGCTGTGCTTATGGTAACAATTCAAGTTCCTACAGGACAAACCACACCAAATAGGACCGACAGTTGTACACAGAGCGCTTGCTGAAGAGCAAATAGCTAACTATGTTGTGTGCCGACGTCCCTTTGTAGTTTCCGTGTATGCTGTCACAGTTACGTCATGACACAGCACCAATCACGATTGGACTAGTTTCATTCAGACGCGTTACGCTAAGTGCGTTCCCCAAAGTGTCGTTCCGACGCAGTGTGAGTTCCACCGAAAGGCAACTTCTCCATTTTGAGCATATCGTTGCCATGTAAACGTACCCATAAACAACATTAAAGGGATAGTTCACTTTGAAATTAATTTTTGGTATGTTTTAGCTTACCTCAAGGGCATCCAAGATGTAGGTGTCTTTTTTTCCGCAGTAGTTTCAATTTTGATATTTTTAGGTCAAACCGTTCTTGTCTGTCAGTCATATAATGCAGGTCTATGGTCATTATCTCAAAGAGCATGCACAGAGTCCAAATTAAAACAATTCCCCGTCGTCCAAATTAAACAATTCCCCATCGTAAGTACACATTGATGGCCTAAGACACGAAACGAGCGGTTTGTGTGAGAAAACGAACAGTATTTATATCGTTTTTACCACTTATACACAGCCATGTCCAAATGATCTGATCTGACGTGTGCGCAGACTGGTGCATAGATATATACACACTAGATGTCGCCTTGTCTACGGCAGTTCATTGGAACGAATGTCTTTAAGGCGACATCTAGTGTATATAACTATGCACCAGTCTGCGTACACGTCAGATCAGATCACTTCGACATGGCTGCGTATAAGAGGTAAAAACGATATAAATACTGTTCGTTTTCTCACACAAACCGCTCGTTTCGTGTCTTAGGCCATCAATGTGTACTTACGATGGGGAATTGTTTAATTTGGATGACGGGGAATTGTTTTAATTTGGACTCTGTGCTTGTGTTTTGATACAGTGACCATCGACCTGCATTATATGACTGACAGACAAGAACGGTTTGACCTAAAAATATAAAAATTTAAACTACTGCGGAAAAAAAGACACCTACATCTTGGATGCCCTTGAGGTAAGCTAAAACATACCAAAAATTAATTTCAAAGTGAACTATCCCTTTAAAAGCTGGATTCTCACCACAGGGGGGCTTTAAGGAAATAGCTTTACAGTGGCAGTATTTAAAGACTCTAGATAATTTTCTCATTCTCTTTTACGTCCTGCAAGGAAACAGGTGTGTTTCATCTCTTTCCTGACTAACTCCTGCTCTTCCCTCTTCCCTCTCTCAGACCAGACGGAGGTGGAGTGCAGCCCGAGCTCGGAGAACTCAGAGCAACATAACCTGCTGGAGCAGCTTCAATCTCGGTACCGGCAGATGGAGGAGCGCATCACCTGCCCCATCTGCATCGACAACCACATCAAGCTGGTGTTCCAGTGCGGGCACGCCTCCTGCATCGACTGCAGCGCCGCGCTCAAGACCTGCCCCATCTGCCGGCAGACCATCCGCGAGCGCATTCAGCTCTTCGTCTGACCTGAGCTTCATCTGTCCCAGAGGAGTCGATTCAGAATCAGCCATGGATGCGTGAAAATCCATTCTGGAGGATTTGGACCTTGTGTTTCCGAGTAGCATGAGGACGTCTGCTGCTCCGACTGGCAAAACATCTGTAACCACAGTATTATGGAGCGAAGAGTGAAGCGAGATATAAAGTCAGAATTGCGAGATACAAAGTTACCTTTTTTATCCTGTGGCGGAAACAGGCTTCCATACAATTCTGACTTTTCTCACAACCGCAAATTTATCTCGCAATTATTACTTTTTTTCTCCGAAAAATGAGAAACAAACTCGCAATCCTGACTTTTCTCGCAATTGTGAATTGTATAACTGATTATAATTATAACAATTTTAACTCCCAATTGCGAGAAAAGTCAGAATTGCAAATTTTATATCTCACAATTCGGACTTTATAAATCGCAATTGCGAGTTTGTATCTCACATTTTTGAGAAAAAAGTAATAATTCTGAGATATAAATTCGTAGTTGCGATATACGCCCATCATTTAGGATGCGACTGAAAATCGTCCATGGTCGTGTGAAATTCCATTCTGGAGAATTCGGACCTTGTGTTTCCGAGTAGCATGAGGACGTCTGCTGCTCCGACTGGCTAAACATCTCTAACTACAGTATTATGGAGTGAAGAGAAGTTCACTGGCTCATGGGAGATCACCTGATATTCTCCACATACCCAGCATGCAACGTTCTGTGAGCTGACACGCAATACCTGGGCCATATTTTACTCTAAAATCCGAAGAAAAAATATTAAAGATATTTCGCCTTATTTTATTTTTTTGTGACGTTTTCATCATCGATTCTCATTACTTTAAGTGTTTATGCATACATGCTATCATCTAAATTAAACATTGCAAACATTATTGCATTTACAATGAATATAATTCTCCTTGAAACATGTGATTCTGGGGTGAAATATGGCCAGATCTGATCCAGCACTCATCAGTCCCTGAGAACGCCGTGTTTGTGCCGTTGTGTCGGAGAGCCGTGTTGTACAGATGCCTGTACCGTACCCGATCTAGGATTTACTCGAGCAAAGATATACATACTGCATGCTGGTGAGCATATTATCTACATCATATGTTGTGTCACAGAGGACATTTGTAGTGTTATGAGTACAGACGACCTGTAATTTCTACCCGTGTGTGATTATGGCTCTGTGTCTGTGTGACTGAAAAGGCGTTCAAGGCCGATAAAAGTAGATTAAACTGTGTCAGCAGAGGTGCTGAATGCTTCACAATACTAGCAGTTGTTTCATTTTCTCAGGTTCATGCAAGTCCGTTCGACTCAGAGTGCAAGACGCCTCCCTCTGTAAACTTTACAAACGTTCGGCCTTATCCACTGGCATTGCATGACATTATATGAAGTATTTATTAGCCTCATAAACCAGATCTCCCACTGTAATGCTTTGCCTAAATGTGTTCTGGGATTGAAATCACTTGTTTTGAGCATCACAGTGAATTGATAACTCCTAGGATTTAAAGAGAACGTTCATCACTGCTGTCATTATTTCCTCACCCTCGCATCTTTTTTTTCCCCCATGGAATACAAAGTAGGCTAGATTGTTTTAGTTTTTTTTAAAGAGTCGTCATACACTGTAGCTCTGATGTCAGTCGAGCTTCAAAAAAGAACCATAAAGTCAAAAATAGTCCATGCTTTTACTCCCAAGTAATCCAAGGTCATGTGTGAGAAACTATGGAAGCTTGTTTCTACCAGGAATACAGAAATAAAAAAAGGTAATTGCGACATTTTATCTCGCGATTATGACTTTTTTCTCTGAAATGTGAGAAACTTGCAATTTCCAATATATAATCTCTCAATTATATGGAAGCTTGTTTACGCCACAGAATAAATAAAGCTTCCATACAATTCTTTTCTCGCAAACCGCAACTGTATATCTCGCAATTCTGACTTTTCTCGCAATTGTGGATTGTATAACTTATAGTTATAACAATTTTAACTCCCAATTATGAGAAAAGTCAGAATTGCACATTTTATATCTCGCAAATTCTGACTTTATAAATCGCAATTGCGAGTTTGTATCACATTTCAGAGAAAAAAAAAAGTAATAATTGCGAGATATAGATTTCGCAGTTGCGAGAAAAGTGAGTTTATATTTCGTAATTTGGATTTATAAAGTCAGAATTGTGAGATAAAAAGCAATTTCCAGTTTTGTTTTTAATTTTTTTTCTTTTCATTTTTATTCTGTGGCAGAACGGAGACGTCCGTAGACGTTCCGACGTATTAGGATCACGCCAGGGAGCCTATCATCTTCAAGCGTTAACAGAAAGATTGCAAGAATGCAAGATTTGCATCTCGTGCTCCGCCCTGCAGTGCGAGTATAAATAGAAAGCGAATGCAAGCACCATTTGTTTCCTGGGCTCTGCCAAGGGAAAGACACAGGCTCACTGCAGGGAGTTGTACCGTGGAAGAATACACAAATGAGATCGCCGTAGGGATCACAACATATGGGACCCAGCCTAGCACAGGTTCCACCAATGCATACTAACGGGGAACTCACCCGGAGCAGAAATGTCTCACGTAAGCAAGCAGACTGGAGGATACCAGCTCGACACGAAGGCTATAAAACCTAGCAAACGTGTTTGGTGTCTCCCAGCCCGCAGCTCTACAGATATCTGTCAGCAAGGCACCTTGTGCCAGCGCCCAGGAAGAAGCGACACTCCAGCGTGGGCTTACAACCTGAGGGGGAATGGTGCGTCTTGCGGTTGGTACGCCAAGACGATGGCATCCACTATTCAGTGGGCCAAAGAGCATGCGAGAGAGAAAGCATATGTGCAGTTTAATATATAATAATATAATATGTTTTTTTTATCATTATATATATATCATTTATACAAAACTGTTTTGTGCATGTGCTCCCGCGTGCACTATTTTGATCACAACACATTTTCTCTCTGTACTCTTCTTTCACAGTAGTCTTCCTTCATAACTCGTACTGAGAAGGATATATTTGTGTAAATAGTTGTGCAACACTGCATGGTGACCACAGCATGCCTGGACACTTGATCTAGGGGAACTCCGGCACGTAGAATGAAGAGTCTGACCACGGGCTGAGGGTTTGGTGGTAGGCCGGGGTGATTGTCACACTCGGCCGTGAAGCCAGTGCTGAAGCGACCTCATATGAAGCAACCCGAGCAGCGTTTCTGCAGCTGCAGAGGAGACTGGTTCAGCCAGAGATGCTGTTCCTGGACCACAAGAGTGGACATCGCCCGACCGACTGAACATGCGGCAACCTTCGTCGCTCAGCCATGAACTCTCGGTCAGGGCTACACTCGTGCATGTCCATGAGTGCTTTAGCCTGATGGACCTGCAGCAACACCATGGCATGCTGGGAGGAGGCAGCCTGTCCACTGGCTCTGTAAGCCTTGCCCGTGAGAGCGGACGAGATCTTACAGGCCTATGATGGGAGACACGGATCACCCTTCCAGGAGGAAGCAGTCGCCGGATACATTTGCATCGCGACTGATCACTCAACCGGAGGATTATCCACGTACCCTTGGGCCAAACTACCGTCAAGGGTAGTGAGGGGGAGCTCTGTTTTGCGCAGAAAAAGGTGTCCTGGTAACCTCCTCATGCACTTCTGGAAAGAAAGGCACTGGGGCTGTGCGCTGAGGACCAGCACGGCCCGTCCCGAGATGCCCAATTATCCGGCCTCGAGGGTT
Source organism: Leuciscus idus (assembly GCA_021554675.1). Taxonomy (NCBI): domain Eukaryota; kingdom Metazoa; phylum Chordata; class Actinopteri; order Cypriniformes; family Leuciscidae; genus Leuciscus; species Leuciscus idus. The sequence goes on along the minus strand of CM038639.1, from coordinate 2,152,138 downwards.
CGGGACACGGTGGAGGGGTCCACTCGAGCCCCACGCTTTCGGCGGCCTGGGAAAGCATAGCCATCAATTCTGAATCAGGCTCGAGCAACGCAACTCTCCCTGAAGGAGTCTTCATCTCCAGACTCAAGCTCACCCTCCGATGCTGCGATAGACATCTGGTCAGCAGGGGGAGCCCCGAATGAAACGACTGGCTGGTCATGAGAGGAGCCAGCGCGATTCACTGGAAGCTCCACGGCTTGCAGTGTGTGAGAGGAGTGAGGGGCCCACAGGGATTGGGTACCGGGCAGGGAAGCCCTCACTGTGATCCTCAGCTCACTTTGGCTAGTCGTCGAACTCGCCCTCTGGGGTTGGCCAAAAAGGCACTAGATCGAGGCACTAGATCGAGGCATAGGTAAAGGGGACTCCTCCTCATTTGAGGTATAGGAGTCTCGACCATAGCACAGAGATCGTCATGTTCTTGCAATGAATGCCCAGACACATGATGCAATGTTCGTGACAGTCAGCCTGTGCCAGGGAACGACCGCATCCAGAAACACACCGGTGATATGACATCTTGAAAAAGACACACCTATTTTTGCTCTTTCATTAATTAGCTCTGTCAGTGTCGAAACACACAAGGGAAATGGCCACGGCAACACTGGCAGGGGGATGGTGCAGCCATGAAGCACTCACTCACTGTTTAGAAACACAGTAACCTCGGTAAAGGCACCCTCTAACCAACCAACACAATGCTGTGAAACAGCAGTTGAGATCTGTAAGTAGCTCGCGACCTCGTGTCACACCGAAACTGGAGGAGAGTCTTCTTCCCAAAGAACAGTCGACACACACACACTCATTGAACTCTGTTTCAACTAGGGCTGCACGATTAATCGAAATGAAACCGCACGCGATTTGGCAAAGACTGCAATTATTTTATGTGCAGCTTGTCAGTGAAGTACGGCTCTGAGCTCAGTAGTAAATGCTGCTCCATCTGAACACCAGAGGGCGTCTCACACACACACACACACACACACACACACACACACCACATATGCCCCACCGCAGAAGTAGACAACACACATCATTCCAGGAAATCCCTTTGGGCATCATACTATCGCTGTAGCTGAATAAACAGAAGATCGAAATGCTTTGATTGATTTTTTTTAAAATGTTGTCTATTGTTGGACAAGAGGTTTATAAATGCTTCTCATGTTTGGAAAGATGTTTGGCATGTGTTGCTTTTTCAAATTCACGTTATAAGCGACTCAAACTCGCAGTGCTTTCAGAAGGAGCAGCGTTTACTACTGAGCCGTGCGTCACTGACAAGCTGCGCATCAAAAAGTCATCGCGGCCTTTGTGATTTTATAATCGCAATAAACCAAATCGGTTTAAATGCGATTTCATGTTAATTGCGATGAATCGTGCAGCCCTAGTTTCAGCACTCTTCAGAGGCATACAGTTATCTGTTCGGCTCCGAAACGAAAGACAAATGGCTCGTTCTGTTAACACTCAAAGATGATAGGCTCCCTGGCGTGATCCTAATACGTCTACGTATGTCAAACGAGAGCGACTGAAAAGGAAACAATCTTCCATAAGCAACACACACACATTTTTTAAGTTTTGTAGAGTGGAATGGATTCTCTATCGTTGCATGGAAATAGCTGTGCGTTTTTAGGACACTTACAAATAATCCCACCAGGCATGAGGGTGAGCAAACATGAACTGTCATTTCTGAGTGAACTGTTTCTGTAACAGTTGTTGTATTCCACCTGCTATGATGATGTAAGAACTGAAGGGCAGCTGGGTGTGTATTCTACCATTGTTAGTTGAAATATTTCCACCATGAATTCGACCTGTAAGCACTCAAGCATCAGTTCATCCCCTCGTAGAGGCTCATGTCTGTTGTGTGTTTCTGTTCCAGAAGGGCTTACTGTGTGCATTTATTATATTTTAATGTATACGTCATTCTGTGACGGGCTTTTTTTTTTAATAGGTCCTGCTTTTGGGACAGCCAACGCTAACATGTAAATCTGAATGTCTCGCTGTACGCCAGATCCTGAGAAATACTATGGCGAAATTAGTGCCAAAATGAGTCAGCGTGTGCGGAGGAGCATCATGTCCGGATCAAGCCTTTGTGATGTTTTTATTTAACTTATAGTTGTATTTTATAATTTGTTTAAATTGAAATTTTGTGTAGTTCTTTTGCTTTTTCGATTAAGAGGACAATGGAAGTCAGCCTCGGCTTTTAGAATAGAAGGACAGTCTAGTTTTATGAAGCTTATCTGCTAACAGCTCACCTTATACAACATCACTTCTGTTCAATATTACTGTGAAGTGACTGCGTAAATTATTCCTGTTTATGTTAGATATTATAATATACAAAGTATCCTGATGAAAATGGCATGTTGTACTTCACTCGGATTTATGAAAATCTTAGGTAAATTTTAGAATCCAGAAAGCAAGTTCAGAATTGACTCTCAGAATGACGTCGTCGTCTTTTCCGTGTAGAATATTGACAATCTAGAATTCATCTAGAACTGTCCATTTGTAATGATATTGTTTGTGTTGTACATAATACTACATGTAATTCAAAAGAACAAAACGTATGTGAGTTGTCAGCAGGTAAGGATAAAAACATGATAATGAACGACAGAAATGGTTTAAGTTTAAGGAAAGTGTATGTCAGATTATTTAAGCAAAAATAATAAAATGTTACAAAATGTTTATACAGTTCAGTATGTGGAGTTCCGATGTTGGCCTTACTGTCCATTTCCTATATTTATTTTGTTCGTTTTTGTCACCTTTTTTTCAAGTTTTACTCTGTAAAAAATATTTTGAAGTAAATATTGAACTGTTTTATAAGCATATATTTATGGTTTCATTTTTTGGGAGCTGTAGTGGCGGGGTCTAAGGTTGATGAATAAAGTTGAAAATGAATTCTCGTTTGAGCATTGAAAAGCTTGGAGAAAAGCAGAGAAAATGGCCCTGACATATTTTAAAGTCCCGCTGTGGTGAAAATCCAGCGTTTAATGTTGTTTATGTGTCTATGTGGTGTTTTTAATCTGCTTTAAGACAAACCATGTGTAAATTCATAAGTCGACACCATTGCTGAGTATTTTCTCCTTAAAACTGCAGTGAACCAAAGACAGTCTCAAAAACACGCTTTGAAATCGCTGGTGTTTCTGACGTCACAAACTACCTTGTTGTCACTGAGTCAGCCACACCAGGCTTGTTCGACTTGAACCGGCGCTGCACAGACCGATCGGTGAATGACATCAAAGTAGAAACAGAGCCTGGCCACTCCCTATTAAGTCCTATTGTACCGAATTGTGGTTGTAGTTCCACCAGAGCTCCACTGGGGGTGATCTCGGGCGAGTGCAGAATGAATGGGAGTCTATGGGGCTAGACGGCTAAATTTGTCTCTTTCACCCGATTGCCGTTGAGAAATCTCAGATTTGATTGTAGGTTTTGCAAGTTCAACATGGGTTATAGGTTGAAAGTTGAATGAACGAGTACTTATGTCCTTTCGATTTCTTACAGGTTGAGTTGTTGTTGCCCATAACACGCTAGCATTCTGCTAATGAACGCTGATTGGTCAGTGATGGACTGATGATGACCAGAGATACCGCTTGATGGCATCATGGCATCCGAAGCGGGACCAGAAACAAACAAAACAAAAACTCTTCTAGCACGTGTATTTACCTGTGTCAGAAAAGAAAGTGCAGAGCACGAAAGCACCAAAATGACTGAAGGATTGCCGTAAAGCAGTATCTCTGGTCGTACGATGTGTATGACGTCATTGACATTTTTTAAAGACCTTTTAAAGCAAATAAGTGACTCTAAAAAATCTAACACCCAGCAATGTGTAATTTCTTTGCATCTCCTTTCGAATACAACATTCAAATTACTAGACAAAAATGTATATCCTGAGAAAAGTGGATTTTGAGGGGTATAGCGCCATAGACTTCCATTCATTCTGCACTCGTCCTGTGAGCGCCCTCATATGGAGCCAGAGTGGAACTGCAGCCAGTTCAGAAGCCGCAAGTTTACTGAGAGTGGAACTCCTCTCTTTAATAGACATTCTCTGGTAGAAAGTAGACGGCTCCTTATGCTTTTGAATTGCTCTCGCTGTACTTTGATGTCATAAACCGATCGGTCTGTGCAGCGCCGGTTCAAGTCGAACAAGTCTACCGTCACAGCCCCAATCATCACCTAATCACCAGGACCCGCCCACTCATTCACAATCACCAGATTACTGACTCCTTACACCTGCACTCATTGTCTGGTCTCGTCACCGTCAGCTTACCTGCGAGTCGTCTTGTCAAGCTTCCAGTCTTCTGTCCATCTTCCTGATCCAGATCTCCTGTCTTCCTGTTCACTCGTCACCTGCACAGAGAATCCACCTCAGCCTTTACCAGCTAAGTCACCATCATCAGTCAACTAGTCATCCTCTCACCATCGTCTGGTTCCTGCTGTTCCACACCACTCTCCTAAATAAACACTGTTTTCATTATAACACCTGTCTCTCTCCCGTGTTGGGACACTTGTAGCCAATCAGATCAACGTGTGATCGTCAACGAGTGGATCTCTGAGCTGTGTGAGTGAGTGGAGGCGGGGCTCATTTGCATATTCATAAACCGCATGAAATCAGGCAAGGTTGTCGAGTTACATTCAAGATATTTTAAGACATGAAGGAAAAAAACATTTAAATATGTCATTTTGGTGATCAAAGATGAGTTTTAAGGGATACAATTATTGACTACAGGGGGACTTTAAGACATTCTTTCAGTTAAACCAGCTCAAACCTGCATTTTAGTCTGTGTCTAGACTTATGCCTCGTCTGTGAAACCGGCCATCAGTGTTTAAAGTGTATTAAAGTGTGTCTTTACAGAAGTGTAAAAAAACATTTGAAGATACATGACAGTATCAGCAGTTTCACAGCTGTCAGTGTCAGTATAGTTTGAACAGCAGTGCCATAATTAAGAGGTAATCCACGACTAGCTGTACATTCAACGATATTAATGCACAACGTGGAGGAGAAGAATAGGTTGACGCCAGAGGTGGGTAGAGTATCCAAAAACTGTACTCAAGTACAAGTACTTATATAAATATTTACGCAAAGTAATAATATTAATAATTACTTGAGTAATAAAAAAGTATTCGTGTAGCTAGTTAGTTACTTCGGATCACATAAATTATTGCCTGTTCTTTGGTTTGTATAATAGTAACTTATACAACTACATTTGGATTATTACACAATGTCGAAATAAAGTGAATCTGCAGAGTTTTGCATGTAAAGGGAACCATTGACAGAGAAGAAAGCGTTAAACTCTTCACATGTGCTCGCGCTCATGACCGCATTCGCGCTACTGAACATCTGAACACAAACAACGATCAAAAGCACATTGACGGATCATCTTCCGTCTGTTCTCCAAAATGTAATCAAATGTATATTTCTGCAAGCGCAAGGCATTCGTTTTTTTTAAGACGATTCGCACGCCACTGCGCAATACTCACAAACTACCGCGGGATGGCGGGTGTTCGATTCATAAACTGTGAACATTGGTAGCTTATTTAATGTATAAATTAAGGTATAGGCCTATGTCCAAAAAACTGGTAGCATCATACTTTGTAGTAGTGCTATCGTGGCGTAATAATCTGTTTGGTTGTAAAATGAATGAAATGAAATTGAATATATCGTCCTGTGGAAACATTAAGTCACAGACAGACAGCATACGAAGATGTCAACTAATAAAGATCTTCATCGCTGGCAAAAATATGATGCATTTGCTTTTACTTGACTGTTGGTCCACTTCATCTAACGCTCTTGATGTTCTTTAATCTTCCTGTTACGACTCCGAGTGTGAAACCGCTTCAGATTCAGTGTGTACAGGGAACTGAACAGATCATTCAAACTGATTCGCGAACCGATTTAGACAGTTCTGCTAACTTGTTTGATGAAGTCTTTGAAGAGGGACAAAGAACTTATATTGACAAGAAGTGAAAGCCAATAGAACGTTCCCGTGCAACACCAGCGCCCAGCAGCGCTACGCTTCCGCCATTTTGGAGTGAAAGCGACTATGGCAAAATCAGCTGCTTTGTTAAAAAAAAAAAAAGAAAAAAAAGTACATCAAAGGTGCTGTATGTAACCTTTTCACTCTACTAAAGCATACAAATACCATAATATGTTTGCATATATTGAGGAAACATCCCAGCTAATAAGGGACGTCCCCCGGACTTTTTGAATGTCCCCTTAGGTCCACATTTGATCCGCTTTGTAACATTCGCTGACGGACGTTCTGAGGACGTGCACTGATGTCCGCTTTTGGTCCGCTTTGTAGCTGACGGACATTCCAATGATGTCTGCTTTTGGTCCACTTTGTAGCGTTCGCTGACGGACATTCCAATGATGTCTGCATTTGGTCCAGTTTGTAACGTTCGCTGACGGACATTCCGCTGATGTCTGCATTTGGTCCGCTTTGTAACATTCGCTGACGGACATTCCAATGATGTCCGCATTTGGTCCAGTTTGTAACGTTCACTGACGGACATTCCGCTGATGTCTGCATTTGGTCCGCTTTGTAACGTTCGCTGACGGACATTCCAATGATGTCCGCATTTGGTCCAGTTTGTAACGTTCGCTGACGGACGTTCTGAGGACATTTGTCCGGACCAGTTTGCGAATGTCCCTATTTCATTCCTCATGCCTCATACTCTCAGAACGTCTCGGTTACGTATGTAACCCTCGTTCCCTTTCGTGGTCACTACGAGTTACGTCAGTGACGACGAATGGGGTTTCGCTTAGAAAGCCTATCACCTTCAAGTATATAAAACGAGACAATGGCAAAGAAATGCCATGGGTCTGCGGAATTTGCATAGCATAACTCCGCCCCACCTCGTGGTTATATAAGGAAGTACGCCGGCAACATGCAGATATGTCTTCGCTGAGGAGCCGAGACTGAACTCAGGCTTTCCAGCGGTACAGCGGAAGTGGCAGGGAGACGTAACTCGTAGTGACCACGAAAGGGAACGAGGGTTACATACGTAACTGAGACGTTCCCTTTTGTGGTCACTACGAGTTACGTCAGTGACGACGAATGGGGTTCCCAGTCTAATTACGCCACCTCGGCTGTCTTCCAGTGCTCTGCGTAAGTCTGAGCTCCCTGTCGTGAGACTGGCACGGACGAAGGACTCCTACTTAACACAGGAATACCAAGGTACACTGGGAAGCATATCTCAGCGGAAATATGCAGTCAGTGCCAGCCCGAAGGGGGGGGGGACTTAAGAATACACATATGACCCGGAGGGGCTGCATATGGAGTATTGTCACGGGGTGACGAAAGCCGGAACTACAGGCCGGGAAGTTGTTGTGGCGGGGAGCACTTTCGGTGTAACACAAGGCCGGTTCCGGGGATACACGGAAGCAGGAAAAACACGCTGAGAACGAAAGCGAATGAGGGTAATCGCTGGCAGCTGTGCGGGGAAAATATGTAAGCAGGCGATTGGACTAGGAGGGAAATAAAAGAAGCTGACGCTGGAGAGAAGGCACGGGTGGGGGAGCGAGGAAGGATCGGGAGGGGGAGAGAAAGACGCAGCAGAGACACAGCGAGGAAGGGACTGGAGGCAGCGAGACTGGATTTATCCTGAGATAAGTGCCTGGTTATCCTCTATCATAATCATTCTATGAAGAAGTATTGCGTTGACATACTGCTGAAGTTCACAATCCTCTGTCTACTCTCTGAAGATGGATGTTTGGAAATGACACAGCAGTGAGAACCCTGTTTGTACCAGCACACGGAGAGTTCATCCGTTGAGGTTGTCGTCTGGGCCCACACTCTGCCTTAATGATCTGAGGTATGGGCATGCTGTGCTGAGTTTCGAATATCACGTGTGAATGGAGTGTGTTTGTAGTGTAAACACGAGTGTGGGACGTTGCAGAGTGTACTGGCGACCAGCTTAAAATCCCTCGATGAAGCTGTGTTGTTCTTTTGGGCAAGCCCTGCCCTGGGTGATGAAGAGAGGCGAAGAATTGAAGAGCCTGCTAAAGCATTCTCCATTCTCTGTTTGAGGCTTGTGAAGAGCCTGCTAAAGCTGTGAGTTATATGTACCCTCCATTCTCTGTCTGAGTCCAGTGAAAGCTGTGAGTTATACGTACCCTCCATTCTCCGTCTGAGTCCAGTGAAGAGCCTGCTAAAGCTGTGAGTTATACGTACCCTCCATTCTCTGTCTGAGTCCAGTGAAGAGCCTGCTAAAGCTGTGAGTTATACGTACCCTCCATTCTCCGTCTGAGTCCAGTGAAGAGCCTGCTAAAGCTGTGAGTTATACGTACCCTCCATTCTCTGTTTGAGGCTAGTGAAGAGCCTGCTAAAGCTGTGAGTTATACGTACCCTCCATTCTCTGTCTGAGTCCAGTGAAGAGCCTGCTAAAGCTGTGAGTTATACGTACCCTCCATTCTCTGTCCGAGGCTAGTGAAGAGCCTGCTAAAGCTGTGAGTTATACGTACCCTCCATTATCTGTCTGAGGCTAGTGAAGAGCCTGCTAAAGCTGTGAGTTATACGTACCCTCCATTCTCTGTCTGAGTCCAGTGAAGAGCCTGCTAAAGCTGTGAGTTATACGTACCCTCCATTCTCTGTCTGAGTCCAGTGAAGAGCCTGCTAAAGCTGTGAAGTATATTTACCTTCCATTCTCTGTCTGGGTCCAGTGAAGAGCTTGCTAAAGCTGTGAAGCATACTCACCCTTCTGTCGTCTGCGTTGGAGGAAGGGAGCCAGAGTCCACCCACGGTTACTCAACCTCGGGGGAGGAAGCTCACACTGTTTTTAGAGAACTTCATTTTTAATAAATAAATAAACGTGTTAACCTTCAAATTCTTGTTGTCCGCCTTTTTCTCTGGTACGGGGTAGCTCCTTAAGGTGGTGTGGTAGTTCGGGGGTGTCGGCTGGCAGGCAGTGCCTCCACACCTCCGGCTTGGGCGTGACAGTATCACTGGAGTATCCAGCCGTAGGTGGAATATTTCAACCCCAGGGGTGGCAAGGTGGCTTGCCGAGGGAAAGACACATGCTCAGAGAGGCTTACAGTGGAAATACACACGTGGGTGTTGCCCAGAGGGAGAACCATGCACATGGAAGCACCTAGCCAAGCGCGAAAGCTGCCGGTGGCATAACTCTGGCGTTGGCATCAACAGCGCTGGAGGAACTCAGGGCCTGCGGGGAGGCTCACCTGAGGAAATATCGCACGAATCCTGTCCGTGGAGAGGAATGGCGAGCAAGCGAAGACACCTTAGCAGAATCTAGTACCGGCTGGTTGAAATGAGTACATGAGAAGAAACTGGCTCCACTCGGAGATTGTAGAATCTCGCAAATGTGTTAGGTGTCGCCCAGCCTGCAGCTCTGCAGATGTCTGTTAGCGAGGCGCCATGCGCTAGAGCCCAAGAGGATGCCACACTCCGGGTGGAGTGGGCCGTCACACCAAGGGGGCACAGTTGACCTTGCTGCTGGTATGCCAAAGCAATGGCGTCCACTATCCAGTGAGACAACCTTTGCTTGGAGAGAGCCTTTCCCTTCAGCTTCCCACCATAACAGACAAAGAGCTGGTCTGAGATCCTGAAACACTGCGTTCAGTCTACGTAGGCACGGAGGGTGCGTACTGGACAGAGCAGTGCAAAGGCTGGGTCTGCCTCCTCCAAGGGCAGTGCTTGCAGGTTCACCACCTGATCTCGAAAGGGAGTGGTGGGAACCTTGGGCACATATCCAGGCCGGGGTCTCAGGATCACGTGAGAGTTAGCCGGCCCGAATTCCAGGCACGCTTCGTCAACCGAAAATGCCTGCAGGTCCCCTACCCTCTTGATGGAAGCCAATGCAACCAGGAGCGCTGTCTTAATTGACAGGAACTTGAGCTCCACTGATTGCAGAGGCTCAAAGGGAGCACTCTACAGGGCAGTTAAAACCACTGAGAGGTCCCAAAAGGGTACGAGAGGAGTGCGAGGAGGATTCAGTCTCCTCGCCCCTCTCAGGAACCTGATGATCAGGTTGTGCTTTCCCAGAGACTTACCTTCAACTGCATCATGATGTGAGGCAATGGCGGCAACATACACTTTCAGGGTGGAGGGAGACAGCCTTCGCTCCAACCCTTCTTGCAGTAAGGAAAGCACAACACTGATCGGGCATTTTGTGGGGTCTTCACGACGGGAAGAACACCAGTTGACGAAGAGGTTCCACTTCAACGCATAGGCATGTCTCGTGGATGATGCTCTAGCGGAAGTGATGGTAGCTACCACCGCTGGTGGTAGGGTACTCAAACCTGCCTCGTCCCGTCCAGGAGCCACACGTGGAGGTTCCAAAGATCGGGGCGAGGGTGCCAGAGGGTGCCCCGTCCCTCCTCGTCCTCCCTGATCTTGAACAGGGTCTGTGCGAGAAGGCTCACTGGGGGAAATGCATACTTGCGGAGGCCCCGCGGCCAGCTGTGCGCCAGTGCATCCGTGCCGAGCGTGCCCTCGGTCAGGGAATAAAACTGGTCGCAGTGGGACAAGTCATGGGAGGCAAACAGGTCTACCTGTAACTGATCCCAAATCAGCTGAACCGACTGGGGATGGAGTCTCCATTCTCCAGGGAGAAGCCAAAGCCGAGACAGCTCGTCGGCCGCACGGTTCAGGTCTCCCGGGATATAAATGGCTCGAAGCGACCTCAGATGATTCTGACTCCATATGAGAAGGTGGCAGGCGAGTTGCGACATACGGCAGGAGCGTAGACCACCTTGTCGGTTGATGTACGCTACTGTTGCGGTATTGTCTGATCGGACTAGTATGTGCTGACCCCTGAGCAACGCACGGAAGCAGTGCAGGGCGAGACGTACAGCCAGCAATTCAAGGCAATTGACATGCCAAAGGCGCTGGGGTCCTGTCCAGGAGCCCGCGGCAGTATGTCCATTGCACATGGTGCCCCAGCCCGTGGTGGAGGCAGATGCGAGGAGACAGAGCTAGCCTGAATGGGAGAACCGTGTACTAGTATGCCTTCCTCTCGAAAGCAAACCGTAGAAACGGTCTGTGTCGAGGTAGAATGGAGACATGGAAGTAGGCGTCCTTCAGGTCGATCGCTGCTAACCAATCCTGTGGCTCACACATTCGAAGATGCGTTTGGCCGTGAGCATCTTGAACGGCATCCTGTGAAGGGAGCGGTTCAAGACGCGCAGATCTAGGATTGGTCGTAACCCACCAGATTTCTTGGGTACAATGAAGTAGGGGCTGTAGAAGCCGGACTTCATTTCGGCTGAAGGGACAGTCTCGATCGCACCCTTCGCCAGTAGGGTGGCGACCTCCGCTCTCATGACAGGGGCATTGCCACCGACCATAGTGAAGTGGACTCCCCTGAAGCGGGGAGGAGACCACGCAAACTGAATCGCGTAGCCGAGCCTGATGGTTCTCGCGACCCGGCGGGGCAGTCTGGGAAGCTCTAGCCAGGCTCCCAAGAAGGCGAGGCGTAATGACCAGCCCGGATGTGGGCGCCGTAGCGACCCGGTGTGGGGGCACGGTCATTAGCCCCGTCCTGCCAGAGGAGGCCAGGGAAGGACCAGCGTTCCACGTGGTCAACGCCCAGACACTGATAAGTGATTCCATTAATTTGGCTAATACTGACCATTTAGAAATAGGCCTATAGTTATTTATATTTGCAGGATCACCACCTTTGTGAAGGGGGAGAACACTGGCAGATTTCCAGATGGCTGGTACTTGATTCGTGGCTAAATTTTTATTGAAATTTATTGAAATATTTCTGGTACAGGATATACAATCCTCTATTCCAGACTCTAAAAACACAAACAAATATATATATACACATATAAAATTCACATTTTAACATTTATAAAAACCCATCAAATTTCATAATTGAAGTTTTTCTAACAATCATAACTAAATTACATTCATAAATTACATTAGTTAATAACAAGCTTTATAGTTATACATAACATCTTTTGACTGGCAAAATGCGTCCAGCCTATTCTTAAAGGAATTAATAGAAGTGGAACACACAACTTCTTCTGGAAGCTCATTCCATAAGTTTACCGCACGCAGTGTAAAAAAATTCTTTCTCTTTTCAGACAGACATGTTCTAGGGTAGAGTTTTAAAGAATTCCCTCGTGTCTCGTACCTATTATTCCAGAACTGAAGAATAGGTTCAACTGTTACATCGTATAATCCCTGTACAAGTTTATATACCTGAATCATATCTCCTCTGTATCTCCTAAATTTAAGTGTTGGTAAACTTAATTTCCTCAATCTATCTTCATACGACATATTTTTCATTCCTGGAATTAATTTAGTTGCTCTTCTCTGGACTCTTTCAATTTTTTCTACATATTTTAATTTATATGGACACCAGACTGAGCTTGCATATTCAAGATGTGATCTTACCAGGGATTTATACAATGGTAAAAATATATCCTTACCTAAATTTTGAAAAGTTCTTCTTATTATTGCAATCATAGATGTTGCTTTTTTAACTTTTTCAGAAATATGTGTGTGGAATTCAAGTGAACCATCCACCACAACACCTACGTCTCTTTCCTCCCGTACAGAATTCACCACTATATCCCCAACTACATAATCGGCCATAGTGTCTAAAGAAAGGTTAATTAAATATGTAACTAGATTTGCTATCAAATCTGCTATTTTTTAATCTAGATCCTTCAAGGCCTTCCTTACTTCTGGTACAGTTACTGTCTTGAAATGAAATGGTTGAGCTGAGAGTAACTGATCAACAGGACATGCAGTGGAAGAACTGGAAATTGGATTATGTAGTGTTTCATAAAGGGAACTAGCAGCAATGAAATGATTATTGAAACTATTCAAAATTTCATTTTTGTCAATGATTTTTGATGGTGAATACAAGATGGTACTTCTGTATCTGTTTTTGCTTCCGTTAACAATTTTATTGTTTTCCAGAACTTTCCAGTTATTTAAATTTTTTGATGTTTCAGAAAGGAAATAAGCGGATTTGGCATTACGGATTTTTACAGTACATAAATGACGTAAACGCTGAAATTTCACACAGTCAGACTCGAGCTTTGACTTTCTAGCTCGAGCCCAGGCTTGATTTCACTCTAGAAGAAGGTCACACAATTCATTGCTAAACCAAACATTATTTCCCCCTTTCACTCTATGTCTTTTGAGTGGGGCATGCTTATTTACCAGGCCTGTGAAACCATCATAAAAAAAATGTCCAAGCATTTTCAACATCATCAATAAGGCTAATTCTTCCCCAATCAAAATCATACAGATCATGTAAAAAGCCCTGCACTGAGAACTGCTTCATTGCCCTCTTAAAAATTATGCGCGGCCTTGTTTTAGGAATTTTTGTGTTCCTTACAGATGCTATAAGACAATGATCGCTTATATCATTTGCAAAAACAGAGGCACAGGAGTATTTGTGAGGGGCATTTGTAAGAATAAGATAAATTAGTGATGATTTTTCTGGATGTTTTAAGTTTGGTCTGGCTATTCACAATCTGAAAGAGATTATAAGAATCACAAATTGATTTAAAATGATCAGACATTGGCAAAAGCCAGTTCCAATTAAGATCTCCTAAAAAGACAATTTCATTATAATTTAGACTTGTTAAAAACTCCCTCAAAGAAGAAACAGTGCTACTGTCAGCTGAGGGGGGTCTATAACAACCAACAACTGTGATGTGAAGACTCTTAGAAACTTCTAAGTCAAGGGCCAACAATTCAAATTGTCAGCTTATTGACTTTGAGACAATTACATTCACAAGAAATGACTTTTTCACATATATTGCAACACCTCCACCCTTTTTAGGTCGGTCTGTTCTGAATAAGTTGTACCTACAGTCACATCCTTATCAGAAATAGATTTGTTGAGCCAAGTTTCACTTAAAGGCACACTATGCAGCTTTCTGTTTTTGTCAAACAGCGACCCCTAGAGTCGCTGTGGAGTACTTGTATTTAACGTTACTGGCGTAAATACCACTCGCGCAGAGCCGTCTCTGCACTCACGGCCTGATCCCCTCCCCCCTGTATACCGGTACCTTGTTCAGTAGGATGGAAGCTGTAATGAGTGGAAATAAGGTGTGGCCCCTTTAAGAGCTCCGTGCGCCCTGTTGAACTGTCGTCAGTCTGTATTGTAAGTGCACCTCGAACACCCCATGTATGTGGGTTATTTCAGTTTGATGCTCATTCTTATCCTACTTTTGTTTATCAAGTAAAGCTATGGACGGTAGAACGGGTGACAGACAGTTACACGAGTTCGATTGGGAAATAAAGTGCAAGTTGTGAGATGCCAATCGCCTCCGTGAGTCTGTCTGGCCTCTGTAATAACTTCATCTGTGAGCTATCCCTATTGTGTATATGTGCAGTGCCGTAAAGCAATTCGTTACATTGTGAGACCTGATCGGCCCGCTGGCCCAAAGTTGCAAGGGTGGTTTTTCGGCTCACAGGCGCTTGGGGGGTGCGAGACGACCACCATTCAACCCGAAAAAAGTCATATAACTATTCCAATGACTCCGAAGCTGTTCGGTTAAGTTAAAAAAAGTTACTTAGTTCACCTTTAAAACAAAAACATCGGCATTGGTCGAAAGTGGCCAGATACGAACCATATCTGTTTTGCCAACCAGACTACGAATATTCAAATGACAAAATCCCAGGCCCTTTCTGCATTTAAAGCTTTCAGGGGTGTCATATGACATAGTTTGCTCTGGGCCTGGATTTGGGTGGACATTCCCAGAAATTAAAAGCAGCAATATAAGCAAAAGTCTCTGTTTAGGCAGTTTATAATGATGGTGGTTGTGGATGACTGCCAAGTTTAAAAGGGCTGCTCCTTGAGACCCCAGATGGTTTTGCAGAGCCATAATACAGCTTAAACGTTGCACTTCTAATGTGCCAGAGGTGAAGAGCAAAGGCTGGGGTTGAATAACCGCAGCCAGCTGATGGCTTGTTTCGCTCCTCCCCTGGAGTAAACAATCCGGAAGTGTGAGCAGCGCGTTTCCATGGCAACGAGGGGAGATTCCAATAGAGGCACGCAGCGCTATCAAATACAGCGCAGCAAGAAACATCCGCGGCTTTAAATCCATTTTAATTCAAGGATTTTAATCAATATCCATTAAAAACTCAAGATCCTCTTTTTCGAGTTGAGTGACTCCACCATCAGCTCCGCCCCCTCCGCAGCGTCCTCCCGTGATGCAATGCCATGATGCAGGACGTGAAGCTGAATAAAATAATTTCCACGGATAAACAATGCGTTCCAAAGTTGCATCCAACCCAGAGAAGGTGAAACAACAATGCTTATTCCCAGATGGTACTATCCCTGGACCCACGAAGACCACGACTGGAGTCAGATTTCCATTCCTCCACCGCGAGGCCACCTGTCTTCACAGCAGCAATAAAGACAGATGGAAGTTTATATCGAAGTTGTTTTGCTCTGCGCCAATCCAGGAAAGGGATCACATAACGCAGATAAAGTGAGTAGAAAAGTAAATCCCAGTATGCACACAGCTACAGCTACATAACAATGTTCATTAAAAAGCACTGCACGCTTGCGTTGAGCTGATCGTGCCTGTAGCCGGTAGCCGAAAAGCATCCAAAATCTTGATCAGTTAATATAGTGGATAGGGAACGGTTTCGGAGCTTGGGATTAAATAATCAGGAGAATTAACAAGGTGATTGACAGGACAGGTGAACAAGATGACTAATTAGACACAGTAGGAAAATCCGAAATCGCCCCCTACACCCTCAAATAGGGCGTTATTTGAAGCGACAGCCATTTATAGTGGTGTCCGAAACCATAGTGGATGTTATTGAGTGGACTCATTCTATCCCACAATGCAACGCAGTGGCGAGTACACAACCGATGTACGCTCAACGGCTGTCCGAATTCAGTCCTTTTCATTCACTCCTTCAAGTGAACAGTATTAGTGGACTAACGTAAGGAATAGTGAATGAGGGTTTAGGGGGCGATTTCGGGTTCAGCTTAGGTCACAGGGGAGAACCAAAAACCAAGACACAGCATACATGTTACACATATATATATATATGATGCAAAAAGTTTACAAATTAATAAATAGGAGATCTTCACACCTCACTCTCCTTGTTGTGCCCTGTCTACAGTATTGTTAATAAAACTTCCCTTCACGTTTGTTCTGCGTCTGGGTCCTCTCTCTTGCAGAACCTGACAAAACTGCTAACTGAAGACAACATGTTAGAAAAAATACATAGATGGAATAATTCTTGTGCTAATTATCTGGTGAGTCAAGTGGCGCAACAAACTGAATTATTAATCCAGGACTGAATGTAGGCTAATTGTTAAATAACAATTTAACAGTGATAATAATGTAGCTATCATTAGCCTAAAGTTTAGCTAACACTTCAGCCAGTAGGGTTGGGAAATAGCCAATTGCCAAATAAATCTGATTTTTTGGGCTAAATGGCGATGTATGGTATAATCTGAGTATTTCATTATTATTTTTCTATTTGAATTAAAAAAAAAAACTGTATTTAATTTTTTTTATTTAATATCCTGATCAATATTGTCCTACAAACAATGTTCATACTGAAGGTTATAAAAACAAACATAGTGTAACCTTGCTGTCTATCTGCAGTCTATCCAAAAAAGGGGTCAAATCAAATTACATTCTAACATTGCAACATTACAATCTAAAAACAAAATAATGCTTTTTAAAGAAGTAGTTAAATTTACTAAACTTAAAATAAAATAAAAATAAATAAAAACAAAGCTAATATCATAAAAATACACATGTAGGTTTGAAATTCTCTAGCACATTTATGTTCACCAACAACAACAAATATTCAACAACAAATATTTTAGCTAAATATATTTATAATTTAGTGCTAATGTATATTTTAGTCAGAATAATTGCGCTCCTATTCTATTGCGCTCCGTCTGTTCGGCGCGCATGCACGCGGCGGCGCTCGTTCACGGAAGTTTAGCTTGCAGAAGCTCGCCCACTCATGACAGCAAACTGGAAATATTGACTTTCTAACATTTACAGATGGAGAATATGTCCGTGAAATGTAAGTTATGGACTGAGGAAATTATTGGATGTCACTTCAGCTTATGGCTAAATATTATTAGAGGTATATTTGTTTCCACCAATCGCTGCACAAGTGAAGTTTACGTATGATGACGAAAGCATGTTAGTCCGAGCCCTCCCGGAACACAGGCTGAGTCCCAATTCGCCTACTTATACTACGACCTAAAAGTATGTACTTTTTTTGTGATGAAAAAGTACATACTTTTGAGTGTGTAGCAAAAGAGTATGCACGTTCTGGGACATACTTCGATGACGTCATGTAACGTAAACGAGAACGTGGTTGCCTAGTTACGCACACCGCGACTGTTAACAAAACATTTTACATTTCATTCATTCTTATATATCCAATATAATTTTATTTACTATTCGCATCTTTTTTTCCACAATACATTTACAATGTGTTTTACCAAATTGAGGAGTGAAACAGGGCGTCGTCGTAGATCAACCAAACGCAGGTCGTTTGTGAGGCTGCTGGTTCTGACGTTCATGTGCAAATGTGTGTAACGAAAGCTACTTATTTTCTGAGTTAAAATATTTAAAGTTTATAGTGTAACTATTGTTTAACGTATTTTATACTTAAAGGTATAGCGGAGGATCTTTCCAAATTTTAGATAAGACCCGCCCTCTCCACTTTTTGAAAAGTTTGATTGATTCACCAGAATGATTGACAATTAGGAGGACCAATAGTTTAGACTACCCACCAGGAAGTAAAACATCCTCCGCTATACCTTTAATCTTATACTTATGTATAATACTTAAAAATACCCAGATGAAAATGAACCATGCTTTTACTATAGTAAAAGTGTAGTAACCATGTTTCTTTGGTTGGACTGATAAAGTTAACATTTGTACAGCCACAGTATTACTACAAATAAGTCAGACAGAAACATCAAAAGAAATACATAAAAAAAGACACTTGCATGACACTGTACTAGAGCCTTTTTATTTATTGTTTTGTAGCCTGCAATGAGGCGCTCAGTATCTTCATCGGACCCTACAAGATAAACACGGTGCTTTTTTGGCACAACATAAACCCATTAATATTACGAGACAATAAAATATAACTTTAATTAGGGTTAAACATTTGAATTCTTACACTTAAAAACTGAGGGCGCATCTCCGCTGCTGCATCCGACTGCCTTTACATCACCACCATCACCGCAAAGCTCCTCCCTCCCGCACGCAATGGGTTGTGGGCAATATTAGCCGTTAGAGTGTGCACTGATCTGCACTTCGAATTCTAACCGGAAATAGTAGACCATCCGGGTATCTTTGGAATACTCATTTCAACATACTACGATTTGGGACGTACTAATTCTAGTTTCGCATACTATTTAGGACGGATAGTATGCGAATTGGGACTCAGCAATAGAGAATGCATTGCAGTGCCTGCAGTTCGGAAAAAAAAAATCTTTGAATGTAAGTCTATGGGAACACTGGGCGATTCTCGGCCATAGTGAAATCGCCCAAAAACTATATCCAGAGGCAGAACAACAGTGAGTGACAGCTAGCGTAACTCTGTGGTTGAATGAGATTGTGATTGAAAAAGTCCCTTTCACACTTTGGTGGTGCGTCGCCCGATCGCCCTAATGAAGAAACCGCCGCTGTCTTTGGGTTTGATTGGTTTGAAGTGTTTTGATTTGTATGTATTTTTTTTTATTATTTGAGCGGTGAAATGTTTTATGCAAAGACATAATACCAAAGAAAGAAACCAACTTGTTTAGTTTATCCTTTTTTTTGTGAATTGTTCTTTTGTTAGTATATATTTTTTCTTTCTTCTTTTTGTGTTTGTTTGGCCAGTGTATGGATGGCCGGCCCATGTGAACCGACTAAAACGAAGCCCATTGGGCTGATTCACTCACATTGATTAAAGTGTTTTTTTTATCATTGATGTTGAGCTCAAGGTGTTTTTAGTAACTAATTGATAAATAAAATTGTAGTCTGTGGTTTTTTTCTCTGCTCGTCCTTTTCCTTTAGTTGAAAGCCTTTTTGGGGAGGCTTGAAAATTTGGGGTCTTGAGTACGGGCCTTACTAGTGTAAGTTGATCGAGTCATACGGTCACACACACATTAACCATTTACCCCAGTTGACTATCCAGTAGGTCCGTGGCAGAAACTGGGCATCGACGTGGTGGGTCCTTTCGACATTGGTCCTGTTAGTTGTAGATGCACTATCACATTGATTGACTACCATTCAAAATGGCCAGAGGAAGCTTTTGCACCTCATGTGACTGCATCTACCATTAATTGTTTTCTGAGGTCAGTGTTCAGCCAAAAAGGGAATCCTCTGGAGATTGTTACTGACAATGGGCCTCAGTTCCTGTCAACAGAGTTCAAACTATTTATACAAGAAAGAGATGTAAAGCACATCCGTACTTCTATATATATATCACCCGGAAGGAAATGGAGCTGTGGAGCGCTGGAATAAGGTACTGAAGGAGGCTATTCTGACTGCAGAAAGGGAGAGAGCCTCTTGGATATCGTTCATTGCGGATTTTCTGCAAACTTACCGAGCCACACCTCACGCCACGACAGGAATATCTCCTTTTGAGCTGATGTTTGTAAGGAAAATGAGAACAAAATTGACAATTTTTCCAAAGTGCAATGTGAATCCTGCTATAAAAAAGCTGAAAACAAAAGTGATGTGAAACCAGAGGAAAATGAAAGCATACCTGGATACAAAGAGCAAAGCAAAGACTCCGGGGCTCAAGGAAGGCGACGTACGGGTGAGAAAACCTGTGCATGTGAGAAAAGGGAAATCAAAATTCAGCAACCCTATGCAGATTGTTAGAAGGAAGGGGACACATAGTTTTGAACTGAGTGATGGACGAACTTGGGACTTATCTCATTTGGCACCATTGCACACAGAATTTACTCAGGTTCCTGAACACTCTGAACAATCAACTCCTTCTGCATCACCTGGAAGTGGTAACAACCAATTGGAGGGACGTTGTAGAAGGAAGCCAGTATGGTTGAAGGACTATGTAACTTAAACTGCCATAGTAGGCAAAGAAGAAAGTAATGGGAAAAGAAGGAAAAGGAAAACCCAGAAGTTTAGTTCAGGAAAAGTTGTGGTTTGAACTGAAAGGATGTTCATGAAACTATTCATGCTATATGTGTTTTGTCAAGAGACATTGTTAGACATTGTTCTGTGTTCTCTAATATAAGTAAAGAAATCCGGTAAGAAAACAAAACGACTGAATATATTGTTTAGCAATGTTCATTGAAACTGCAGATGGAAACAAATTAAGTCAGGGGGAGATGTTGTGTTCTCTTATTACGTTGCTAATTGATAAATGTCCACTAGATGGGGATATTGTTCTAGATATGAAAGTAGGAAGGTGAAGAGGAAGAGGATGTTGTGCTTATGGAGAATGAAAAGTAAAGAGACCTGTTCGCTACTCGTGTGCTCTCATTTATTTTGATGTGATTACTCAACAATATCAACTGTGGTTTCAAAGGCCCATGACCAAGTAAACACTGTAATAAATAAATCATGTAATATTTTTTAGAAATTATAATACTGGAATGCAGAAATACTTCACAGAACAAACTGCCATAGAGCTAATTTAAGACAATATGTTAGAAAAAACAAAACACAGATGGAATAATTCTTGTGCTTATTATCTGATGAGTCAACTAAAGTGTCAAAGTGGATTTACATCGAATATTAGATTTATGTTTCCAGTAAAGATTGTTTGCAAAAAAAAAAGGTTTAGTGAATCAAAATGTTTACCGACATGAAAATGACAATTATCGATAATTTTTTGATTATCGATCATAAAATCTTTTTCCATTTAACTTCAAATGTTGCGAAAAACTAGTTTGGAAACACTTTTTGTTGAGAAAAAGGGTTTTAAAACAAATAAATATAGTGTCACATGACAGAAGCTGTATTTGTTGATCCCGTTATAAAGCAGCGTTAAAAAGGTTCATAATATTCATATAATTAAATTGCATATTAAATTATTTTATCACTATTGGTAAGAATAATACATGTTACCTCTCAAACATCATTCTTCCTTATTCTTGTAATTTTGTCTGTTTTTTATAATCTAAAAAAAGTTAAGCAGAGAAATAGCCTAATAGCTGCACCCGTTTCTGGATATTGCTGGATCAAGTGTTGATCTAAATAGTCTTTATAATGAAGTACAAAAAATCATGACACTTGTTAATAAAAATAATTGTTTGTATACAATTTAACAATATATAATAACATGTTGTTTGAGGAAAACAGAGGCTTGGAAATCTCTGCCGCTCGTCAAAACTACAAATGTGTGTCTGTCAAACGCAGGAAGACTGAAGGAGTTTCCAATAAAGGCAGAAAGAAAGGTAAAATAAACATGTTACGTCTGTAAAGTATTGTTTCCACGACTTAAACCCTAATTATCATCCCAAACATTTAATCTTTCACTCTGAGCATTAAATCACATAATCACATATTATTTATTTAAAACACAAGATTATCAGCAAGAACCTTTTACATCCATTTATTCCAATGAACAAATGATCATTTCTCCTCTATAACTGAAATAATTATTCATTTAGTCTCATGTTGAACAAACACTGAGAATGTGCAGAATTTACTGCTTCAGTGATTTGATGTAATACAAGAAAAAAATATGATATATAATCATATAAAATTATGATGCAAAAAAGTTTAGAAATTAATAAACACACATTGACTGAAATAATCTGGTAAATGTCAATTATCCTGAAAACATGAATGCTAAAACGGTCTCTAATCGGTCTAATTGTGTGAAGTGGAATATAAATGAAAACTTCTTGTTTATTGATCTGAGTGTTGCTGTAGTGCTGGATATCAGTCATGTGATCATCACGGCCCAATCACAGCCACCGTACTGATATTCAGATCAACAGCACTCTTACCCATGTGATATGGATTAAATATTGGAAACATGATGAAACCAGGAAGATCCAGATCTACAGGAGTGACGTTTACTGACTATTGACCGGTAAGATCCTCAGAGAGGGATAACAATAGAAGAATGGAAAGAGTGTGTGAGTGAAGGTGATTGTGAATGTGTGTAGATGTGTGTTAGTTACAGGATCAGAGAACGACACCGTTCCTCCGTCATAGTCCAGATTCACTCTCACACGATCAAGCTTCTGTTTAACACGAAAATCAGAACCTAAAAGCACTCCGTCCTGATAATACCACACACTCCAGACATCAGTGTTGAAGAAACCCAATCCCTTCCTCTGGTTTGATGCTGTAGTTACTCCAAGTCTCCAGTCTGAACTCTCTTTAACCTCCACATCCCAGCAGTGTGTTCCTGAGTTAAAACCCTCTGAACCCAGAACACCGTAATAGTTAAATCTCTCTGGATTATCAGGAACTGGTTGATAGTTCCCGCTGAGTCTCACACTGGTCAGATCATCAGACACGACGAGACGTGGATCTGCAGTGTTTGGATCCAGAATCACAGGAGCTGATGAGACACAATCAACAGATGCTTTTATTCTGATCTTCATATAATGATCAAGAGTGAACCCAACACAGATTATTATGAATTATGACACTCATCCTGTTGATCAAACACATTTTCCTCTGATCACTGTCAGTGCTGTTATTAGTTTCACACTCGTTTTTATCATCAGCGTTTAACGGCATCAACTACAAACATTAAATATGAGATTCAGACATTTGTGTCCATCAAGAGAAACTGATACTTTGGGAAAGTTAAATAACAATAAATCAATGAGATCTGTGTAGATTTATGCTGTAGATGAAGAACTGTAAGTGTGTGTCTGATCTTCAGCAGCATCTGATCATCTTCATTTTATTGGCTCTTATAGTCTGTGTTTTGTTTTAAATGAGTTTATTATGACTGTCTATTGTGTTTGACTTACAAACATGAATCACCTTCAACACTCCCTAGCTACGCCCTAGCAACCATTGTTGAGCACCCTAGCAACCCAAATCCAAAGAGGGACATCTTCTAATCTGAATGTCATAGAGGAGTTGCGGTTGGTTTATATCATTCATACTTACAAGCAGCCTTTGAAGTAACATCATTGGCAGCTGCCAAGCCACTCCCTAGCAACTAAACAGAGTACCCTAGCAACTGTTCAGCAAGACCTATATCTCTGCACCAGAACATCATAGAGACATGGTGGTTGGCTCCTTTGACTAATGCTAGCAAACAGGACTTCCATCATGCTTCACATGCTAGCAGTGAATAGCTACATGCTAATAGCGATTAGCTAAGTGTTAAAACTTGTCAACAATGCTAACTAAAACGCTGTAGCAGTATGCTAATCATGTTAGCACCATGTTCACAACATGCAAGAAACATAGTGATTGAGTTAACATCATGCTAGCAACATGCTAATCTTGTTAGAATTTCGTTAAAGGGATGTTTGCAAAGTGCTAATCATGTTAGCATCATGCTAAGAACATTCTAATCGTGTTAACAACATTATAAATGTGTTAGCATAATGCTAATTGTGTTAGCATCTGCCTAATTCCATCCATCCATCCATCCATCCATCCATCCATCCATCCATCCATCCATCTATCCCTGTCATGAAGAAACTTTAACTCTCCACCCATCCATCATGTCCAGCTCAGATCTCCTGCTGTCAGACTCACTGTTTTGGACGATGTCCTGCATCTTCTTCCAGACTCTGAACGGCAGGTTGCCCAAATATCGTGGCACATGAATCAAAGCTCCAGAAGCCATCTGTGGATCCAGCTGTGAGCTCTGGACTCTGGAAGAACATTCAGGAGTCAGAACTGCAGTGGCTTTGGAT
Source organism: Leuciscus idus (assembly GCA_021554675.1). Classification (NCBI taxonomy): domain Eukaryota; kingdom Metazoa; phylum Chordata; class Actinopteri; order Cypriniformes; family Leuciscidae; genus Leuciscus; species Leuciscus idus. The sequence continues at coordinate 2,128,330 of CM038639.1, read as the reverse complement.
CAGAACCAGAGAGACCAGAGACAGGAGCAGATCACTCACCTTTCCATTGAGACTGGAAACTCCTGCAGAACAAACACACCATTTATCATCAAGAACTCAATCAATCATCAATCAATCAATCAACCAATGATCTGAAATCAGACCTTCAGAAAGCAGACGCCATTGGCTTTCATCATCTCCTCCATGTCTTTGATTGTGTGTGAAAGAGCTGAGATGTGTGTGTTCATCTCCTCCAGCTTCTCCTTCATCCTCTGCTTCTTCTGCTCCTCTTCCTCTCTCAGTGCAGTGACTGTAGCTTCTTCTTCATCTCTGAGAAACTGATGAAGCTTCTCAAACTGCTGTTTAATCTGACGCTCTGTGTGCTCAGCTTGAGACTGAAATCAAAGCACATTCACTTCAATCATCTCAATCGACACACATCATTAATATCCAAGATAAACTCGGATACCCGACATAAAACGGATCCAGAAGCAGAAGCTGCTAGTCATTTACAGAAATAATAAACTGGAATACATTATATCAAATCATAACTGTATATAGTGATCCAACAGCTGTAATGAAAATGACTCTCGTTTCTGTTTCCTCACCTTGATGTGTTGAACTGTTTTCTCAAACTCTGCTCTCATTTTTTCATTGCATTTCATTTTCTCTTGTAAGGACTTCAGTGCTGTATTGAGCTCCTCCTACAATTGAACAAAAATACATAAAACAAAGGCAACCTGAGTAAACACAAAGTACAGTTTGTAAATGACAGTGTTATTTATTGAAACAAAAAAAGTTCTCCAATACCAACTGGGCCGGTGTGAAAATGTATTTGCCCACGTAGTTCCTAATCCCTCATTTATAATGTAGTTCAGCTGGACTAAACACAACCAGTCCTGATCACTGCAGCCCTGTTCAATCAGATCAACACTGAATACTGAAGCCTGATTGGTTCACGTCTGTGCACCTGTACAGACAAATGGCTTTCCAACTCTGTAATCCTTCAAGTCTACCAGGCCAACCTTCTCTGCACCATGGATAAAACTGGTCTTGACCCGACGGCCTTCAAAGAGCTGTTCAGCGTGACCGACCTCGCCCCCGGCATGTCAGATTGGGTTTTAGAAATAATCAAACGGAGTTACTCTCTCCAGTTCTCTCTCAGGCTCCCCTGCTTCAGGAGTGTGACTAACACTTCAGTCTCAGACATCGACACTCACGTCCTCCGAGCTGAAGCACAAGCTCTGCTAGCGAAGGGCGACTCAGGCTTTTACAGCCGCTTCTTCCTCTTTTCAAAGAAGGATAGTGGCCTCAGACTCGTCCTCGATTTGAGATGTCTGAACCGTGCTCTGGTAAGACGGCCGTTCAGAATGCTAATGCTAACTTTGACGATCTGTGTTTATGACTCGTTATGGTTCTTTACATGTGAATCAAGAAACATTTGTCTTACCTTATATGATGAAACCACTTCACTGATGGGTCTGAATTTATGATTGTCATGTTGTTTTGAATCTCTGCACACTAAACACACAGGCTGTTTGTCCTCCAGACAGAAGAGTTTGAGTTTCTCACTGTGTAAACTGCAGATCTCCTCAGACCCTGATGAACGCCTCTCATTTCTCTCCTTCAGGAACGACTCGCACAAGTTTCTTAACGCAAGATTAAATGGAGGATTAGGTTTTGAGGATCTTCTCCTGCAGACAGGACACTCCTGAGATTCCTTGGTTCTCCAGAACTGTTGAAGACACTCTTTACAGAAACTGTGACTACATGATAAAATAACAGGAGCCTTGAAGATTTCATGACACACAGGACAAATATAATCATCTTCAGCTGCTGAAGCCATTTTCACTGTTTGAGCTCCAGCAATCTAAACTTTACTTTCACTTTCTGAACTACGGTTTCAAAAATGAATCACCATGAGAATCACAAATATCAGAAACAAACTTGTTCAAAAAGAAACTTCTCAAATTGTTCTGTGAAATTTTCCCCTTCGTACTCCACTGATCGCTGATTCTTTATTGCTTTTGTCGAGACAAAGTCAGTATGGCAGAAAAGAGAAATAACAAGTCAGTCTCTTCCTGGTTAGTGTTGTAAGAGGGTGGAGCTTCTGATCAAGTTGGTGTGTTGAAACAGGTCAAATAACAACATCAGAGGGGTATTGCACAAAAGTAGAATTAAGAAAGCCAGGATAACAGAACAGTCGCGGCTTGACCTAGTTTAATCAGTGTATCCTGGCTTAATCCGTTGCACGTTTGCTGAGCCAGGATGAGAACGCGCGGATATGTCAAGTGTTGTGGTTTAATTCTTTCTTTTCAGGGGAATGACTTCAGAGATATTTGATGCCAGAAATATTAGACTTTATTAACAAACAAAGCCGAGTGCCCCTCTGCACCTGCAGAAAAGACCCTGCAGAGAGACCCTCCAGAAAGATTGTCCAGCAAACGTATATACCTACATCCTTCTCCCAAATATGGTAATACATTCTATAGGTATTTTGAGAAATAGTTTTGTACCATGTGACATTACTGAAATAGAATTCTCTGCTGTAACCACACAGCTCTCAGGTTCCAAAGTCACCCAAAGACATACACAGACAGAAAGGAAATAATAGTGTACAAAAAATAGTTAAATTACTTATTTTCTAAATAATAAAATCTTCAACATTCCCTCCTCTGGGGCTTATCTAAGCCCCACATTCACTATCGTTTTCCAGAGTGTAGTTTCAAAATCCAGTCCCCTCCGTTATACTACCTTAGTGACTAAATTAAATCACTCATTCTTATTTTCAATGACTGAAATTATGCCACCACACTCCTGGAGGAGCAATCGAGCCAAACATCTTTCTCCATACATTTTTCTTTCTTTCAGTTGTTTTTCTTTCAATGGAGAAAGTAAAAGACTCGAATCCTCCATAATCAAACATCAAACATTGTTACAAGTGTGTTGATGAAATTGGTTCAGCATTGTCTGTTATTGTCACAGTTATGTATAATATGTCAAACATAAAAATCCCTTATGCAATTAAAAGTTCTTCTTGCAATGTAGATATCCTCTTCGACCCAGACACCCAGGATCTGGCTTATTCATTATCTTCTTCATGCTCAATCGAGGTACTTCAATCAGTGTCCAATGATTGTAAATCTCAATTTGGTTTATAAACCCAATCTTAATAATATATTATTTATTTGCCCTCTAAAATTAGTTTTCATTATATTCTTGATATGGGAAGTACACAACAGAATAATAACCCCCTTTCAATATTGCAACTTCAGAAAACATTCCTTAATCTTTAAATCAAGTTTTCCTTAACTTTTTGACTCAATCGTATTTACTATTTTTTTCTCCAAACACAAGTCATTCTACTTTTTTCATGTAATTGTTTTTATTATAATAAAGACAAATCATTATAAAAAATCTCTGCTGATTATAGTAGAATCATTGGTTTAGTTTGTGTTTTTAATTTTGCATAATCCATATCAACTTTGATTTAAAATAGGGCTGGGGAAAAATTACTTCCTCTCATTTTTATTCGCTTCTTATTTTTATGAAGGAATATCAATTCTTAAATTTGAAGAATCAATCTTTTAGTCAGTCATTTTTAGTTGATTAAACAAACATAACATTGTAGTGCACCTTCTATCCATTAAATCACAATATGCTTCGTTATAACGTTTTACATTTCAAATTCTGTCTACTTTATTACCAAATTTAAACAATAAATACCATTTTTAAAATGTTTAATCTCACGTGTTGCAGCTTCTTCTCATTTTAACTCCTCAGTTCAAGCATACCTTAACTGAATACCTTTTCTTTCTTTCTACTAATTTCTATATGAACTATCATGAATAAACTTAATTATGTCACATGTAATCACTCAAACTAAGAAAGCTTTAAGAGCAATGTTACATTTACTTCATAAAAGTCATTCAATAAACTCATTAGACAATTAGAAAAAATAACTCTCAAAAATAACTTCTAATATCTTACATATTCATTGTACGTACATTTCTTTTTCTGTATATCTAATTTTAATCTTAATCATTTCAAACATAAAGCATTATAACTTAAAACTTCCTTTCTATAATTTAAGTTTTTGCATACAATTAATTTTAATCTTCAATTTCTCTGGAATGACTGCTGTCCCATTATCTAAACTTATTTCTGATAGAATTAAAAATCTAAGGAATACTTCTCTGGGAATTTTTAATGACTTCTCCTGACCCTCCTCTGCTGATTTCATTGCCTTTACCTTTCTCTATCTTGCTCATATAATCCATTAGGTGTTTTATTAGTCCTTCTGGTACTGATATATGGCCTATTTGTGTCACTGTTCCTTTTTTACCTTTATTTTTGGCACAAATTTCATATGTGTACAGTCAAAAATTGGCAGAAATGCCTTTTATTTTTCTTATTCTTTAGCCTTTTAATTTCCTTGAATTTTTTTTTCCCCTAATTCTTATTTTCTTATTTTCTCTTTACTCCCCCCTAGCGCACTGGTCAAAACCATGCGCATCTGGATTGAGAATATTCAAAAGTATGTTTTTGTGCAATAACCTGTCATTCTTACCCCCCTCTGGTACCATATAAATTGTTCATAATGCCTGTTTGTTATTGAATTCGAACAATTTACAACTGAGGTGGTCATTCTATTAGCACCATTTAAAATACATTAAATTAGTCAATAGCATATTGAATCAAATCATAATCTTATAACTTAAATTGAAATAAAATATTTGTTAATAGCCAGTGTTAATCTTTTCTTTAATTTTCAACTGTAGCTTTAAATTAATTACTTATACTCCTGTATTGACAAATTACATTCGAGTAGGCCTACCATTTATGATCTTTTTTTTTTAAATGTCATTTAGTTCTTGTCACAGTATATACTGTGTTCTGTGTTTTCTGTGTTTGGTTCTGTGTTGATTGTGTTCACCTGGACTCATTAACTCTGATTACACCTGTTCCTTGCTTCCATTGTGCCAGCTGCCACTCATTTAGGTCATGTGTATATATATACTCTGTCTTGTGTTGTGTCAGTTGCTGGTTCATTGTCTGAGTTTCAGTTTCTGTATTAATGGTGTTGTAGTTTTATGTATTTACTATATTCATTTGGATTACCGTGTCGTCTCCATGTGAATGTTCCGGTCTGTTCCTGGTTTTCACCATTGATCATCTTCCACCAACGCCACTACCAATCATCCAGCACTCTCTACTACCGTTATCCTGTGATCATCATTGTTGCTATCTGGACATTACATCATTCCTCCTTCCTGTGTTGTGTTTACCTGTTTATAATAAACTCTCTTTTACTTTGCACTTGCGCCTACATCCTCATCAATCGTACCGTGACAGAATGAACCAGCCAATCATGGATGTAGCGAGTGCGATGGACATGATCATTTCGCTCTTTCCCGAGCGTCGACCACGAGAGAGAGAGGTGGAAAGGAGATCCAAGCCGGTTCACAAGATGGCTACCACTGCTGCACCTGTTCTTAAGGTGGCTGCCAGTCCTACTCTGAGTCCTAGGAGGGCCAGTCTAGAACCGATTACACCAGCTAGACCAGGGCGAGGTTCTAGACTGGCAATTAGAAGAACACCCTTCTCCACAAGGCCTATCACGTCAACTCCTGTTTTAAAGATGGCCACGGCCAAACCGGTGGCAGTTCTCAAGAGGGCCGTCATCATGCCTGCACCGGTGTTTGAGACAGCAGTGGCCATACCTGCATCTGTTTCCCAGAGGGCTGTCGCCATACCTGCATCCGTTCCCCAGAGGGCCGTTGTCTTACCTGTACCTATCCTTAAGATGGCTACATATGAGTCTGTTCACAAGAGGACCACTGCTGCGACACCCAAGCCACTTCACAAGATGGCTGTCACACCCGAGCCACTTCACAAGAGGGCTGCTACACCTGAGCCACTTCACAAGATGGCTGTCACACCCGAGCCACTTCACAGGATGGCTGCTACACCCGAGCCATTTCACAAGATGACCGCCTCACCCACCTCTCCAGTGCATACTAGGACCCAGAGGTTAATGTCTAGTCTGGTGGATACCCAGATGATGTCGGTACGGGCGGCTGGGATTCTAAGTCCGTTTGTTTCCAGTTCTGTGGTCTCTACAGTGCCTGAGGTATGTCCTTTGACTTCTGTGCTGCCTGTGTTGGCTATGGCTCTGTGGTGTGTGTGGTCTGCTTTCTGCTCTTTCGTTTCACAAGAGGTCTCTCAAACCCATGAACCTGAGTCTCCTGCATTTCCTGTCACGCCTGAGAGGTCCGAACCTGAGTCTCCTGCACTTCCTATCATGGCAGAAAGGTTTGAATTTGAGTCCCCTGAGCCTCTGATCTCGACCAGGTTAGCTGAACCCAAGTCTCCTGAACTTCCTGTCCTGACCATAAGGCCTGTTTCCGAGTTCCCTGAGTTTCCTGTGAAGGCCGAGATGGTTACTCCTGAGTTTCCAGTATCCTGTGGGTCAGCTGACATGGTCGCTTCCAAGCCCCATAGACTCTCTTCCCTTGCCAAAATGGTCGTGCACGACTCTCAAAGTCTCTCTGTCTTGCCCAGTGAACTGTCTAGTGTGCTGCCCAGTGAACTGCCTAGTGTGCTGCCCAGTGAATTGCCTAGTGTGCGGTCCAAGATGGCCGATCCTGAACTCTCTGAACTCTCTGCCTGGCCCAAGATGGCCGATCCCGAGCTCCCTGAATTTCCTGCTTGGCCCAAGATGGCCGAATTTGAACTCCTTGCCTTGTCTAACCTGGGCCAGAGGGCCTCTTTCTGCTCTCTCCTTCTACCCAGGTTCCTGTTGCCGCCGGCACCACCATGGGTTGCAGCTCCACCCTGGTCTCAGGTTCTGCCTGCGGATCCGCCTTGGCCTCCTGCACTGCCGGCCCCGCCCTGGCTTCCTGCCTTGCCGGTCCCGCCCTGGCTTCCTGCCCTGCCCGCTTTGCCTGCCCTTCACGGACCTGGCCCGCCTACCCTCCCCCAGATCCACCTCCAGATCCACCTCCGTTCCTCCACCCACCTGAACTTTCTTTGGGAGTGTCTGGAAGCCACTCCTTAGAGGGGGGGGTACTGTCACAGTATATACTGTGTTCTGTGTTTTCAATGTTTGGTTCTGTGTTGATTGTGTTCACCTGGACTCATTAACTCTGATTACACCTGTTCCTTGCTTCCATTGTGCCAGCTGCCACTCATTTAGGTCATGTGTGTATATATGCTCTGTCTTGTGTTGTGTCAGTTGCTGGTTCATTGTCTGAGTTTCAGTTTCTGTATTAATGGTGTTGTAGTTTTATGTATTTACTATATTCATTTGGATTACCGTGTCGTCTCCATGTGAATGTTCCGGTCTGTTCCTGGTTTTCACCATTGATCATCTTCCACCAACGCCACTACCAATCATCCAGCACTCTCTACTACCGTTATCCTGTGATCATCATTGTTGCTATCTGGACATTACATCATTCCTCCTTCCTGTGTTGTGTTTACCTGTTTATAATAAACTCTCTTTTACTTTGCACTTGCGCCTACATCCTCATCAATCGTACCGTGACAGTTCTAGTTGTATTTTCCTTCATGACTTGTTTTAATTCTCACTCTGCTATGACAATTACTTGAATTAGTCGCTTATTCATTATTTTGTTTCTTTTTAAATCATCTATAATTTCTTTTCTACGTTGTTTTTGATATATTCTTTAATTCATAGGGTTATTATTAAGTTGCTACTCGTATATTCAAGGGCTTTAACATCACCTTAAAATAAAGTTTGGTTGATGTTGACTTTGAACTTGTACTCATCTCTGTTGATTCTCTCTTCTTTGCACAACTTTTTGTGAGCTTTCCACATTCTGCAAATTTTCATTTAAAGTTCTTGTCGTTTGTCTTCTTTTTCCATTCATTTTGATCATTGTGTGTTGTTGTAATTGGCTTTTTCATTTACTTTCATTGGCAAGGGAAGATCATTGCCAGCATGTCCTTGAACCCTCACTTCCTGTTGTGGGGGGTTACTGGAGTCGTTTGGTGTATTTTAAGTTGAGAGGCATGGACTCAAATGTCAGTTTGCTGATCAATGCACAAGCCTCTTCTGAGATGACAAAGCAGTCACTGGTTCTTTTTGTTTGAATCGTCTTAGTAACCTTCCTGGAACTGAACTGTTCTCATCTGTGAATGAAACCTTCATTATTTCTGTTAGTTCAGTTAGTGACAACAACATATTAAATCATCTGCTCATCTGGCCCATTGTCCTTCTTGCTGTCACCTGTAAAATGATTATGTGGGCTGAGTGGTGTTCTGTCCCCTTTTGGGGGTCTTACCCCTATATTACTTTTTACAATTAGTCAATTCAGCTCAGTTATCTCATTGTTTTGAGTCCCACTGTTAGCACACTATTTATCAGGCATCTTAGACAACACTCAACCCACTTTACTAAAAGACAATATTTCATACTTTTGACAAAACGTCAGCTCCTTCATGATATGCTGAAAAGAAAATCAGATGTGTTATGCTCCTTCATATTCTGAAAGGAAAGTCAGATGTGTTAGGCGCTGCGCAAAATGCAGTACTGTTTTATTTATTTTTTTACACATTATTTTTTTACACATTTTCTTTTTCTATTGCCACTACAGTTTCGACCAGGAAATTAACCAAATCCATCCATGGTCATTATTGGGCAGAATATGCCCTGTGGGCCCACATATCAAATTTAGATACAGCTGTAGGCAAAATAATGGATTTGCCTTGGTGTACACCATCTCTCACTCATTCATACTCAGTCACTCATTGGCCATCACACATTCTTCTTCCGCAGGTTGTGCTCTATATGCAGAATTTGGAAATTTAGCTGTGGAATTCCAAAGGTCTGACGGACACCGTCACACACAGCTACGCAAACACTATTCAGAAGTGTCAGTGATCTTAATGTTTAGTTTAACACCGTTGTTATAAACCCTTTTCTTTTCCTTTTTTCAAACTCTAATAGATTAAATATTTCAGAATAATAGGCCTTAGTATGGTGCAGTTGAGAGTAAGACAGCCAATTGTAATTTCTCAAATGCATTTTGTCATTTGTTTGGTCTACTTTATCATATTCTTTTTGTTTTTGCTCATGAGCTGCTTTAAGAAGAAAATTGGAGATCTCTACCTAATCTTGGAAAATTGGAGATCTCTACCTAATCTTGGATCCACAACATTTCCATCTCATTATCCCAGTTTCGACATCATTTTTGATTTCATAATTTTTTGGGACTTTTGGAGTTATTTTTCCTTCTCCAATCTATCTCTAGAAAATTATTAAAACAAGATGGAGTGACCAGTATCATGGTTTTGCAAACAAAAATAATAATTCTTTGACATTTTGTGTCTATCTTTTTCTTTGCCCTATATGTCTAATATAATAGCCCTCACTATACCAAATCCAGCCTCAGTTTTAACTATTTGGTGAGTTGAGCACCCACTTCTCTGTATTTTCTTTTCTTATAGAGCTGGACTTGTACCTATTGAAAAAGCAGAGAGGGTTAGTTTAGCAGAGAATATAAAGAATTGCTATAAGACCAGTGAATAATCAGAATGAATAACGTTAATATAATAATTAACCAAATTTGAAGCAGTCTCTAGAGTGTTCATAAGGTTTGTCACACCTGTGGTGACCCGTAAGGGTCTGTTCTTCTGTTTTTAGCTTGGCTGTCGCTCTGCATGTTTTGCCAGCCGTCACTCAGGCCATTGCAGAGTGGAGAATAGGCTCTGTTGTTTCTCTGTCTCTTCTCAGTTTGGGCTTTTTATCGATCCTGCCAGTTTTGCATCTCAGTATTTCTCTTTGTCCTCAGGAAAAGTCTCAAGTGAAAGTTTCACCTTTTCCCACATTAATTCAGTCTTTCTGAGTCTTTTTGATTGGTCAACTTCAGGAGGGGAGCTGAGAACCCCTCACCCACTCTCTCTTCTTCTCTCTGCATTTGCGTCTTTGCCCTTTGCCCTCTTGTTGCTTCCACAGGACACTGAAGGTATCTGGAATTTGAACACTCAGAGATCTGCATGAATCAAATTGAACTTTTACATATAAGCTATTAGTTCTTTATCACATTCCACTTTTTAACCTGCATCTTTTCACTATTTCTTTTTATATAAAACATCTCACTGGTTGACAATAGCAGTTCCCCCATTCTATTAGTAAGCAGTTCTTCATTGCCGGAAAAAGCAATATCA
>CM038639.1:2002482-2117917 GCA_021554675.1 Leuciscus idus | reverse complement strand
GCAATAATTCTAACTTTGATTATCTGAGTATAATAAAATTAAATAATTTTCCCTATCATAAAATCAGACTTCAATCTTTCTTCTATATTTGCATGCAGTGTTCACAATAATCTAGTATGTTTCTCAACAAACATCAAGGAATTCCTCTTATTATTTACTCTCATCAACTTCTGAAGTATTCATGACTTTTGAAACTTGGTCACTCAGTCTTGTTAACCTTTAGAACTGCACCAGTTATTTTTCTCTGAACACAAACGTATTAATCTGCAATGGAATACTTTTTCCACTCTGTCTTCAGGGATAATGAGATACAAATTTTAGACGTCTTCAGATATAATATATACTATATTAAACACGTGCAATCTTATTTATATTCATCTATTAATATATCATTACATTTATTGATTAAATATATATCTTATTATTTTAACTTATTTTATACTACAATATTCTTTATAGTTAATATCTTGGAACAATTGTTTTCCTTTAGTTTTCTTTCTTAATACACACCATTTAATATCCCCTTCATTCACACATTCTCTGTCCCTTCAAGCAACCAGGGTCAGAGGTCACTTATTTTCAACCACAGGCACAGTCACACAGGATCCTACAGTCACACCAACATGATCTCACACACTCTTTTTTTTTTTCTCTACTCTGTCAGATCTGAACAATACATTACAAATGTCTGCAGATCAACCATCTATATAAGCTAAACTACACCTGTATCAATCAATGCCCACTTACAGGTATAAAACATCAATAACTGATATCCTTATATCAGTACGCTTGTCATCCATCAAGGCCCACTTGACAAGTGCAAAATAACTGAACTTATTCCATAAACCTCTGTGATTCACTTCCTCAACACAACAGAGTGAAATAAGACCTAACTTCTTCTGTGTTCATGCTATTCTTGTATCCTCAAGGCCCACTTACAAGAACCCACAGATCAATAATTGATATCCTTATCAATAAATTCAAACCCTCTGTGTGCATGCTTTTTGCTCATCATCCTTCAAGGCCCTCTTGATTGAACAAACACAGAACTTTACGTACGTACGTACGTCAAAACTCCTAGCGCTAAATCAGCATCCCCAGTAGTTATAGAATCCACTCAGGATTAAACAAGTACTGGCAAACACTATCGGGAGCTCCCCCACTCTATTACCAACTACTTGACATTTACAAAGACAATGCATGCAATTATTTCTGATATCAAACATCACTTTTTAAGTTCTTTAAATTTGGAGAAGCTTTTTCTTACCACATCCGGGCCACTGGTGACTAACACATACCTTATTCCAAAGCAAAACTGCTCACCTCAAAGTACAGCGGCCACTGTTGTCTGTGTAAGTCACCAGCGATCCCTTCGTGGCTTCTTCAGCTCCTAAGCCAAGTCCCATCTGGGGCGCCATTTGTTGTGGTTTAATTCTTTCTTTTCAGGGGAATGACTTCAGAGATATTTGATGCCAGAAATATTAGACTTTATTAACAAACAAAGCCGAGTGCCCCTCTGCACCTGCAGAAAAGACCCTGCAGAGAGACCCTCCAGAAAGATTGTCCAGCAAACGTATATACCTACATCCTTCTCCCAAAGATGGTAATACATTCTATAGGTATTTTGAGAAATAGTTTTGTACCATGTGACATTACTGAAATAGAATTCTCTGCTGTAACCACACAGCTCTCAGGTTCCAAAGTCACCCAAAGACATACACAGACAGAAAGGAAATAATAGTGTACAAAAAATAGTTAAATTACTTATTTTCTAAATAATAAAATCTTCAACACAAGCTAGGTGTATATAGTTTGGATAAATGCACGTTCACGGCATTCTTAAAAAGATCACGAAATCGATCACAGAATCACAGATGCAAAAATGGACAAAACCCGTGCGGCATACTTTTCGCCTAATGAGCAACAGCTTCTTATGGAAATGTATGAAGAAGTGAAACATATAATATGTAAAAAAAGGCAATACAGCTGCTGTAATAAAACAAAGAGAGAATGCTTGGCAAACAATAGCGGACCGATTTAATGCGTAAGTAGTCCAAATAACCAGTGCTCCACTGAAACCCTCATAATTACAATTCAAGGAGTTACTTGTCATTTTCAAAACTAATTGTATACTTTGCCTTAAATGTGACCAGTGGACATGCATTTAACATGAAGAATAATTGCAAACACTTACCCACTATGTGCATCTATTTGATCTATTTAGTTTATTTTATGTCTAATGGCTTCAGTTAGCCAAATAGCTGGTTTGATTTGCATTGAGAGATGATCTTATGAAAAGTACCCCATGCCAGTCTCTAGGTATGGTGAAGGCTATGTGATGATGTGGGGCTATTTTAATTCCAAAGGCCAAGGGAACTTTATCAGGATGCATAGTATCCTGGATCCATGAAGTAACTGGCCTTTAAAAATAAAAATCTGCCTGCCTCTATGGGAATTTAACATAGGGGTGTCCAGACTTATGCACCCTGTATTTTAAGGAAGAACATTTATTTATTTACGATACATTATTCACAAAGAATATTGGTGTCCTTAAAGGTTGGATTTTTCCTATTTTTTTTTAATTAAGGCATAAGTTCAATTTCCAAAAGATGATTTTTTTTATTCCTCTTTTTAGTCAACTTTAGCATGGGTGTCCAAACTTATGCATAGCACTGTATCTCATCAACTGCAATAAAATATAATATATTGATATTTTTTCTCATTCAACAGTACATTTCTACTCTATACTTGCATATATAGATATACATAGTCTACTGTATATTCTATTTCTCATATTGTATAGTATAGTTCTTTTGCACTGTGTTGGCATTCATTGTGGACAGCAAAGTAATAATTGCTTAGGAAAATCTAATTTCCTCACTGGGTGTATGACAATAAACGCTTTAAATCTCGAATAATATTTATATTCATCAAACCTCTGACAGTGAAATGAACATTAGTTTTCAATAATAACTAAAATAACAGTACGCATACTTAGATGAATGACAGTATATCTAGTATTTTAATGCAGGACTATGAAGTGACTAAAACACATTAATATCTAGTAGGATTTAGGGAGGAACTAGCCAATAAATCACTAGGATTAATCTTAGCCTGGTTGTTAGCCTGCTCCGAAGCAGTCTAGCTGCAAAGTCTAAATCTCCATAGTAACTTAATGTAGATTAATTTAGCCTCCCTTCATGCAACCGAGTCAGGGCTAAATTCAGCCAGGATAACTGGAAAATCCCAGCTTAATCCCTTATCTTGCTTTTGTGCAATACCCCCCAGGATTTCTTTAGGTAAAATTAACAAAATCTAAGCCTATTCAAAATGAACTTGCATTGAAATGCTAAATCCTTGGATTAAACCACACACACCAAAAAAACAAAATACCCAAGTATTAAAAATAAAAGATCTCAAAACCCTTATACATGTTTTATTTATTGCTCTTCTTTATTGGTCACAGAGTTTCTCCAGGGTCTGTCATGCTCTCTCTCTCTTTAATGATTTCTTCTCATGCTGAAGTTTCAGTGATAAACACTCCTCTGTTTATCTGCTGATTGTCAGTGTTTGGAGAAACAAACAGATCAACAGATTAAAAGTCCTGAATAAACAGGAGAAACGGAGATGAGACAAAAGTGTGTCTCTCATGGATCACTCGTCAGCACTTTATTAATACTTATGTAGTATTTCTTGTTAATTGTGAAAAATATTCTCACTTTATTAGCATAAAGATATTTCTAAAGATAATACCAGAATACACTTCATACACGCTATACATAGATGAAGACGGACAGAGACTAAGCCAGAACTCAGGGTATATAAGCATGGATGAAATAAAGGAAATTAATGAGATCATTGAAACAGAATAACTAATCAATCAATCAGGGAAAGTAGGCCATGGAGTAGAATCAAGGCTGGATTAGTACCCCCAGGGGCCCCCTCCCCTACCTGACGTTGCAACCCGGTATCACGCTGAAGCGTGTAATACACACGCTGGTCCACTAGCGGATGCGTGTCAATTTTTTTTTTTTATCTTTGCCTCCTCAAGGCGTGAAAATGACACGCATGAATGAAGGTTGAGTATCAGTAGGGGGCGATCATTTCCTCAATGCCAACAACTCCCCACGGACCAAATAGAGAAGCGATATATTGCATTCTCCAAAATTCCCGCGTCGTTCAGGTAGGTCAAAGACATATTTTTTATTATGGTTCTGTAATTTAAGAAAATCGAACGTTGCTGTAGCCTAACGTTATATTTGTGTGTGTGTGGACTGTGGAGCTTTTTAATCTATGGTAATAGAATAACGTTAATAAACGTCTAATTGACTAATTAATTAATCACAGAAAGCTGCAGTGACTGCATATTAGGTTATATTACGTTTATAAAAAGTTGTTATGGGCGATGAGAAGTAACTTTAGATAAACCCCGCTGCTTGTTGATGATGATGATGATGATGATAACTTATATGCGCGGATTTCGATCCTGAAATATCGATACTGATGTTGTAGGCCTATCTATTCTAAAGGATCTATCCACACATAAAAAATGTCGATCCTAGGGTGTTTTTTTTAAACCAGTAATTTTATTTATTTAGCACGAATTTATTTTATTCAGAAAGTATGCATTAAATTGATTAAACGTGACAGTAAAGGCTTTTACATTGTTACACAAATATGTATATTTCATGTAAATGCTGTCCTAATTATGATGCTGAAAACTCAGCTTTGATCACCGGAATAAATTACATTTTAACATATTCAAATAGAAACCAGATCGCCTGTTTTAAATTGCAATACTATTTCACAATATTTGTTTTAACAAAGATTTACTGTATTTTTGATCTAATAAATGCAGCCTTTTTAAGCAGATTAGACTTCTTTCAACATCTTACCAACCCCAAACTTTTGGAAAGTAGCATGTAACATGTAATATTTACTAGAATTTTAGCTAGTTTTGGAAATTTTATTTTGTTTGATCGTTAAAGTTCAAATGGATTGTGTTATGTTCTGTAATTGTTGTTAATAAATCTGTCAGAAGAAAATGTGCAAAAGTTTTACCTATTGGAGTACAACAGTGGCAGTCTTTAAAACAATTAACAATGGTTTTACTACGGTAACCATACACATGACTAATAACAGGTGCATCAAGAGCACAAATCACAAATTATTTTAGAGGTCATGAAAATGTATTCATATTTAGCATATTAATGATGCATTCACCACCTCATATATCACGACACACTGCTTCTGTTCATAAATGCAGTTTACATGCTGAATATCCATTGTGCAATAACAGAATCACAGTTATCTTCTTTATTTTGTTACAGTTCTGCATCTATAATATGACAAATCCAGGAAGCCTTTCTGCAAGAGAATGAACTATGTTTTTGTTTTCCTTTGTCCAACAGCTCCTGTTTTTACCTACCATCCTTCCCTGTTACCGCTACCTGTATCTCGTCATAAGAAAACCAACGGCTCTTTTAAGAGCCACTCCTATACTCCTCTTACTGCCTCTCTCCTCACACACTCTCTCTATTTCTATCTATCTCTCTCTCTCTCTCTCTCTCTCTCTCTCCTCACACACACACACACATTTTCTCTCTCTCTCTCTCTCTCTCTCTCTCTCTCTCTCCTCACACACACACACACACACACATTTTCTCTCTCTCTCTCTCTCTCTCTCTCTCTCTCTCTCTCTCTCCTCACACACACACACACACACATTTTCTCTCTCTCTCTCTCTCTCTCTCTCTCTCCTCACACACACACACACATTTTCTCTCTCTCTCTCTCTCTCTCTCTCTCTCTCTCTCTCTCTCTCTCTCTCTCTCTCCATTTCTTTCTTCTAAAAGCTTCACTGTCTTCAAGTAAGTATTGTTACTGTTCTTTATTTTTCTTTCACCTTACTCTCTCTCACTGTCCAAAACATTTTTAAAAATGTAGTTTTATATAGCCTATACTCTTTCCTCAATTCTTTTTGTCTGACCGTGTTTTTATCTTCCTTTCCAGTATAGTATACTATCTTTGAAATGGCTGCTCAGCAAGACAGAGGGAGAGCAGAAGATGCTATTTTCCTCGCAGACATGCTTCTTGCTCAAACCAAAGTGAGTATTTTTTTTTTGAGATAGTGATCTTCCAGTATTAATGTAATTAATACTAAATAGTGGGAATTAGAGTGCGAAATTTGAATGAACTGCTCAAGAGTTGGCTGTATTTCAGTGTTATCATACAATGTTCACTTTCTGTCATGCAAGGAAAAGGAAGCGAAGGGCAAAGCAACATCTGCTAAAGGCAGTACATTTAATGTCCGATGGGTGGAGAGAGATGCTGAAGGACGTCCACTGCTAAAAAGAAGCAGAAGTGGAGAGACACGAAAACGTGCTTCAGCTACAGGTACTCCATGTCTTCCAGGATTATTTGTGATTACCCACCCAGTCTTTCTTAACTAAGTATAACTGTGCCCATTGTATACAGAATTCAGCTTGCTATTTGTTAGGTAACATAAATATGGTTTTGTGTCACTTTTGAAACATAGATCACTAAACTGCGGGGCTTCCAGTGCACAGCTTTTTCCTTTATTTTTTTCCATGGTAAAACTTTCTGGATTTCTGTTTCCGGTTTTTAATAATTTTCCTTTGAATACTGTATGTTAAACTGTAAAGTAGGAGAGAGGCCGCACTGAAGAAGGCACGCTCCGAAACGCGTCTGTGCAAATAAAAGTATATATGCATAATGCGGCCTCTCTCCTGCTTTGCGTATTCTAATTATCCAGGCCAGCACTCTTAAAGTTTATAAGTATATGCATTGAGTGAAGCCTGCTCCTATCCTCACTTACTTGTTAAACTGTGCCATCAGAAACACAACGTGGTGGTGGATGTGTTACTTATGTTATTGACTTCACTGTAATGTTAAGTAATTCCAAAGAAATTAAGTGGAAGTGAAGCAATCGGTGTCAGGTTCATGCTGCTAACAGTTCAAGATTATGTCCAGATAATGAGGAAAAAAAACATATGGAGATTAATGGAATTGTCAGACATGTCAATTAGCCTATTATAGCCTTAAGTCACTAATATTGTACTGAACACTGTATTATATGCTTGTAAGACATAAAAAAATTGTTATCTCGTTCCTTTCTATCTATCTTTTCAGTTGTTTCCGTTGTTGGCAGTGAGGGAACTACTCCTTTTGAGTCATCTGAGGAGGTTCCCACAGTTACCCAATCAAACTGCTCTCAACACTCATTTGGTATGACAGATGACACCTGACCTTACTGTAAGCAAGTTAGCAATAAGCGTGAAAGGAATGATTATTTCTTATTTCTGTCTTTTAGACAGTGAGATGCAGAAACTGCAGGACATTCTGACCTCAGCAGATGTTGAAGGCATCAGCAAGTATCCTTCGACATCCACATCATGGTGCTTGCGCCAATCTGTAGCCCAAGATGAGTGGCGGAAAGCAAGGGCCTATCACATCAACTGCTTGCTGTCCTGTAATGTGGCTCCAGAAAATAACTGCAGCCACTGCACATCTCCTGCCGTCATTCGCTGCAGAGACTGCATGCCCCAAGAGTGGCTGTGTATGGATTGTGACATACACATACACAAAAAACTCACCCTCCATAACAGGGAGTCCTGCATTGAGGGAATTTACAAGCCCATTGAGCCAACAGTGTGCTGTGTACAAAAAGATGGCAAATATACACTGGTCAATCAAGGTAGTGTTCTGAACCTTTTCGGCAAAGTGATTAAAAAGTGATTTTATTTTTAAAAAATATTTTTTTTACTTTAATTGTCTTAATTGGACATATTTTAATGCTTTCTCACTAATTATTTAACTTCTCTTTTCAGTATGTTTATTGCCTACAGTGAGACCTGTCCAGTTATGTACTTGCGACCCTACAAACGTCACAGAATCAGCTGGCAGAGCAATCATTTTGGTTTGCATAAATGGTATGAATTATGGTTTATATTTTTATTTATTCTTGTCCCCTTGTGTGTTACAAGGTTCTACTTTTTGATTTTAGGTCGGTATGATTTGCACTTGCCAGACTTGCGGTGCAGGTTATGTCTGGCACATTGGACACCTGACATGAGCGCCCTAATAAGCAGTGTGTATTGGCCGGCATCTGTGAATGCTGACACGCTGTTTTCCATAGATGTCTTCAGCTCATTTGAAGAAATGAAAACTGTTGCACCAGGTTTATCGAGACAAGGTTTTTTGCGGATGTTGGAGAGGAGGACCTGTCTCTTTGGAAGGGTGAGATCAGTGTAGATCACAGTTGCCTCAAGTAGAGATGGGAGAATATTAGTGTAGCTATTTCATTTTACTCTTTACTAATCGAATGTGCAGGCTGGGAAAATACATGGAGACGTATTCCAAAGAAGCTTCATGGAATACACATTCTGCCAGTACCAGTGTGAGAAAATGGCCAGTGTAGAGCACTTCACCTGCCCGGCATGTACACCCAACATGCTTGCTCTTTGTGCAGATGGCAACAGAAAAGTGTACCGGTTTCGGCAGTCAAAAGGGTTAGTTGTTTTACACTTGTAGTTGTTTTACTTAATGTAAAATTAACAGAACATATAATGTCTGACACTGAACATATATTTTTTTCTTATTCTATCTAGGTCAGAGGAACCCTATTTTGATGGCACCTTCATTGCCAAGGACACAGATGTACACCATTTTGTTGATGAGATCAGGAGTAAAATGAAAAGTGTTAGTAAAATATGCCGTTTTTTGCACCTTTGATTTATATCCAAAATTTGCAATGTGTAATTGTTGTTTTATTAAATAGATGTGTATCCCTAGTTGGTGTAAGCTTATATGATACACTTAGTTTGTTACTAGCACTTTTAGCATGGTGCACTCTTTCAAGCAATCTTGTGTTGAGGTTTAAATTAGATATGGTATGTGTGGTGGCATCCAAAGTGGCTAGTTTAGGCAAGGCAAGGCAAGGCAAGGCAAGTTTATTTATATAGCACATTTCATACACAATGGCAATTCAAAGTGCTTTACATAGAAGAAATTAAAATAATGAAAAGAAATAAGAATAATTAAAACAGTTTAGAAAAATAAAATAAAATACAGTACTTTTAAAAAATAAAAAAGAATATTTATTATAGATCTTTCTTTCAAAGGATTCCCTTAAGACTTAAATCTTTCAACCTTCTTTTAACCTTCAATCTTCTTACGACTTCCATCTATCAACTTTCCTTTAACTTTCTTTTCTCCCTCATTTACTCACACGTTCTTTTCACTTTCTTTAGCACTTTAGCACTGCGTTCACATTCTTTCTCAGACGAAAACTTTAATATCGTCATTTAAATACTGTTCTACTTTCAAACCCACATTAATCACTTTCACATTATCACCTTCTGAGTGGGCATTTACAGTTTCGGGCTAAATGCCCTGCTGACATAGGAGAAATTAAAATAATTAAAAGAAATAAGAATAATTAAAACAGTTTAGAAAAATAGAGTAAAATACAGTACAGTACAAACAGTCGGACGAACAGCGGCACAGTGCTCATTCAGTAAATGCACAGCTAAACAGAAGTGTTTTGAGTCTGGATTTGAATGTGACCACTGTAGGAGCACATCTGATCTCTTCTGGAAGCTGGTTCCAGCTGTGGCTGGCATAATAGCTAAAAGCAGACTCACCATGTTTAGAATGAACCCTTGGTATTTCTAGCTGATATGATCCTAATGATCTGAGTGATCTGTTAGGTTTATATTCAGTGAGCATATCTGCAATGTATTGAGGTCCTAGGCCATTGAATGATTTATATACCAGTAATAATACTTTAAAATCAATCCTAAATCTAACTGGGAGCCAGTGTAAAGACCTGAGGACTGGTGTGATATGTTCATATTTTCTGGTTCTGCTCAGAATCCTGGCGGCAGCGTTCTGTATGAGCTGCAACTGTCTTATGGTCTTTTTGGGAAGGCCAGTGAGGAGTCCATTACAATAATCCACCCTGCTGGTGATGAAAGCATGCACAAGTTTCTCTAAGTCTTGTCTGGAAACAAAGCATCTGATTCTTGCAATATTTTTCAGATGATAGTATGCTGATTTAGTTATTGCTTTGACATGACTACTGAAACTAAGGTCTGACTCTAGTGTCACACCAAGATTCCTGACTTGATGTTTAGTTGTTTGACCCCTAGAGTGAAGGTATGCGTTCACCTTGAGAACTTCATCTTTGTTTCCAAACGCAATAACTTCAGTTTTGTCTTTGTTTAATTGAAGAAAGTTTTGACACATCCAACTGTTGACTTCGTCAATGCATCGGCACAGGGAGTCAATGGGGCTGTAATCGTTAGGCGATAGGGCTAAGTACAGCTGTGTGTCGTCTGCATAGCTGTGGTAAGCAATTTGGTTATTTCTCATTATTTGGCTCATTGGGAGCATATACAGGTTGAACAGGAGTGGCGCAAGAATTGAGCCTTGAGGGACTCCGCATGTCATGGATGTCCACTCAGACTTATGGTCTCCTATACTCACATAATAACCTCTTCCATCTAAGTATGACCTGAACCATTTTAGGACTATCCCAGAAAGCCCCACCCAGTTTTCCAGCCTGTCAAGAAGTATGTTGTGATCGACAGTGTCAAATGCAGCACTGAGGTCGAGTAGTACCAGCACTGATAATTTTCCTGAATCAGTATTTAAGCGAATATCGTTTATTATCTTTATGAGCGCTGTCTCTGTGCTGTGATGCGGTCGGAAACCAGATTGAAAATTGTCAAAGTATCCATTCGAGCTTAAGAATTTGTTCAGCTGATTGAAGACAACTTTTTCAATGATCTTGCCTATGAAAGGAAGATTTGAGATCGGTCTATAGTTGCTTAATATGGTCTTATCCAGATTGCTCTTTTTCAGGAGGGGCTTGACAACTGCAGTTTTCAGGGAGTTTGGAAAACTCCCAGAGAGAAGTGAGGCATTTACCACTTCTAGAAGATCTGCTTCTAAACTGTTTAGCACAATTTTGAAGAAAGATGTGGGAAGTGTGTCAAGGGCGCATGTTGATGTTTTAAGGTGTTGTACGGTTTCTTCCAAAATTTTGCCATCAATTTCTTTGAAGTCAGACATAGTAACTACTTTCTCAGGTGGTCTGATCTGTCTGACCCCAGTGCAACTCAAGGATGTGCTGATCACCTTTCTGATATTATTGATTTTCTCAGAGAAGAAAGAAGCAAACTCACTGCACTTGCTGTTTGAGAGCATTTCACTGGGAATCTGGCTTGGGGGGTTTGTCAGTCTCTCTACAGTAGCAAAAAGAGTGCGTGTGTTGTTTAAATTGCTGTTTATAATATTTGAGAAGAAAGTCTGTCTAGCTTTGCCTAGTTCCATATTGAAAGCATGCAGGCTGTCTTTGTAGATGTTATAATGGACTACAAGTTTTGTCTTCCGCCACATGCGCTCTGCTTTTCTGCATTGTCTTTTCATATGTTGCACTGCTGTTGAGTTTCTCCAAGGTGCTTTTTGTCTGCCACTCTTCTTCCTGACTTTAACAGGAGCAATATCATCAATTATATTTTTAACTTTTGAGTTAAAAGAATCAGGGAGAAAATCAACAGAGTCAGCAGATATGCTTGGTGTTAAGGATATAGCCTTCATAAATAGTACACTAGTGTTCTCATTTAAGCATCTCTTCTTGACAGACACAGATCCAGCTTCAGTGGCAGGAGAGATCAATATATCAAAGAAAATACAGAAATGATCAGACAGTGCTACATCCTTTATAAAAATCGATGAAATGTTTAGACCCTTACTGATAAGTAAATCTAGAGTGTGTCCATGATTGTGTGTGGGTCCATGTACATGCTGAGTCAGATCAAAAGTTTTTAAAACAGTTTTGATTTCTTTTGTCATATTGTTTTCTGCATTATCTATGTGAATGTTAAAATCTCCAGCAATGGCAAAACAGTCAAGCTCTGAGGTAATTGTTGATAACAGTTCTGTAAAGTCCTCAGCAAAGGCTGGAGAATATTTTGGAGGCCTGTAAATAATGATAAGTAAAATGCGAGGAGCACCTTTTAACACAGTACCCAGATATTCGAAAGACGGGTAATTCCCAAATGATATTTGCTTACATTGATAGATATCTTTAAAAAGAGCAGCTAGACCCCCACCTCTCTTAACAGCTCTGCAGACACTCATAAAAGTAAAGTTAGGAGGGGCTGTTTCATTGAGGATTGTTGCACTGCAGCTGTATTCTAGCCAGGTTTCATTTAGAAACATAAAGTCCAGGTTGTTTGTGGTTATTAAGTCGTTGACTAGAAGTGATTTATTTTTAAGTGAGCGAATGTTTAAAAGTGCTAACTTAACAGTCTTACTTTTTGTCCCCACAGCAATCTTAGTTTGACATGTAATAGGCACCAGATTAGTTGGGTTTGCTGTACGGCTATTGAAGGCCTTAGACTTTCTATCTTGTAATAGAACAGCAATAGAGAAAGATACAGGCACACTGGGTTCCCGCTTGTTCTGTAAACATTTGAGAAAGTTACTGTTATCATAACAGGAACCCAAAACACATCACTGAGAGCTGGTATCAGTTGTTTTTGGTTCACCTCGAGCAGATGGAGGAGGGTGTGGGCCCTGGCGTTGTGGCAGAGGCCGAAGAGCTCTCACAGGAGGAGGGGGCGGGCGAGCTCGGCGCGCAGGCTTCGGTGTTTGAGGTGCCTGACGATTTTTGGTTGGTATCTGGGGGCTTGCAGCAAAAGAGTGGGATAGTCTGGTTCCAGCATGCACTAATTCTTCCATTTTCTGTGAGAAGCACAGGAGTGGAGTCGCTGGCGAGAGTGAGAAAGTATCTGGTGAAAGGGGCTGTTGCTCAGGTGTTATAGGAGGCTGTGATATGCTGTCCTGGCTTCCCTGGCTGTTTTCCAGGAAGTCGTCCTTGGGTGCTGAATCTTGGAGCAGTTCTAATATGTCTGTCTGTGATGAGCTCTGTGGGCATGGCTCAGCTGAGATTGTGTCCGTGAGCAGAGGTTGTTGTGGCTCAGTGGTGTTATCATTGTCCTTGTGTGATATGTCAACCGCATGACCATCTTGTTGCTGAAATGAAGTCCCGTGTTCATTCATACTGTTTCCAGGTGTGTGTGTGTCGTTCAGATTGACACACACTGCAGAAGGATGATTGAGGGAGAAGTCGATATTGTCCTTTAACACTCTTGAACCAAGTTTGTTTGGGTGATGGCCATCCCGATGAAATAGTTGTCTCTGACTCCAGAAAAGATTGAAGTTGTCAATGAAGTTTACTCCTTTTATATTGCAGGTTTTTTGCAGCCATGTATTAATCCCAAGCAGCCGAGAAAACCTGTTTGTTCCTCTTGCTGGGAGTGGTCCACTGATGAATGTTTGAACTTTCAGTTTTTTAAGTGTTTCAAAAAGTTCATTGAAATCCTTCTTAAGGAGTTCTGACTGCTCTTTATGAATATCATTCTTCCCCACATGAATTATGAGTCGATTTGCAGTCTTATGTTTCATCAGAATGTTCTGAAGTTCCCTGTTTATATCAGAAGTTGTTGCTTGTGGAAGGCAGCATGTAGTTGTATCCCTGCTGCTAATGTTTCTGATTATGGAGTCCCCCACTATCAGAGTCCTGGGCTCGGCTGTGCTCTGAGCTGAGTGCCGCTGTCTGCTCGACCTTGAGCGCCAGTTAGCATCAGTGTTAGCTACTGGCTGATACAGTCTGTGTTCGATCACATTCATCACGTTTGGGGATTCCTCATTTACATTCATTAGTACTTCAAATCTGTTCTCAAGATGTATAGGTGTTGGTGGGAGACCAGTGTTTGCCATCCTTGTCAGAGCTGTATCTGGGGTAGAGGATGCTACTGCGGCAATATGTGGGGCTCGTGACAATCTGATGTCTCGAGTGCCTTTGGGTCTCGCTCCCTGTTTGTGCCATCGATTTGTAAGTGGATCGGCTTGTTTCTCTACCTGTCGAGGAGCACTAGTTTCATGGGACTCACCGGCTATATGCTGAGGGCGTCCATGACGAAGCTCTATTGTGTGTTCCGTCTGGTTTGGTGGTCCCGTAAATAACTTTGTTTCAAGAACTGCAATCCTTTGTAAAAGTCTGTGGCAGTTAGTGCAGCAAGTAGATTCCAGAAGAGGCATTTTCTCTCTTATCCTTGTAGGCAGTTGTGTTTTCCTTTCCCCGGAATGTAAGCTGGTCGGGTAGAAGAATTCTGCGTTTTTGTGGTAATCCAAACTTTGTCGTTTGAGCACTGTGCTGATTTGCTGAAGTTAAAATTAGGTGATAAAAGGAGCTAAAATATAAAAATATAGAAGATAAAATATAAAAGCGATAGAGCAAAGCGCGGAGCAGTAAGCAAGAGCGTCCGAACGGTAGCTGAGCTGAGCAGGAAGGTAGTTTAGTCATGTAATAGCAGATCTCTGCAAGAGATAGTGACTATGCATTCAGTTTGTCACCCTGCCTTTCAACTAGTTTGAGTAGCTAGAGTAGAGAAAGTAGAAGATGCATTTTCTGAAGCTCCTCTTTAGTAGTAGTTTGAAAGTAAACCTTTATTGTCACCGATCATTACAAAGATGCCATTTGGTGTGATGTAACCTGACTCATCTTGGTGGATGAAGTAACTAGTTAGAAAAAATAGCAACTTTCAGTTTTAACCAGAATTATTGTGTCATGCAGACTGCCGGCAAAGGGATCTGTGGAGCCAGTCAGTGGTCTGCTGCACGTGAAACGGCCAGAAGAGCAAGCAAACTGGATGAAGAGGGCCTTGAGGTGGTTGTTTGCAGACATGGAGTGCTACTCAAGGCTCTTAACATGTACAGGGGGGAAATATTTGCTCATCCGCTGTACCTGCAGAAGGAGCTCCAAGCAGCCACAAACGGACACTTCTATTGCACAGATATTGCTTGCAAATATTGGCCTTACCTTGAGAAGTTGGCAGTCTCCATGTTGGAACTCAGACCTTTACTGCAGATGAGACCATTCCTTTCTGTCATGCATGCCAAGGCTCATTCAACCAAGTGTGAGGTACTGCATATTCTTTATCATACCATTTAAAAAAAAAATTGTATTACTTATATAATACACTGTATATGACTATAATTTATGTGCCATGCTGATTTGTAAGATAATCTGGAGTGGAAAAAATCAGGAAGGTGCTGGCACAACTGCAGGGGAGGAGGTCGAAATGGTCAACAGCTTCCTGTCTCGTTGTGCCCTCACAACCAAGTACATGACAAAATCTGGTAATTATTGCTCATTTATATTATCTTAGGAAACCTGTCTTTTATTCTTTTTTTATTTTTATTATTTTTATTCTAACTGTCTAATACTTTGTACTGAGATTACAAATATTATATAATATAGCAAATATACAGTTGTAAATATTCTAACATACAGCACATTAATAAAACTGCATTACATCTCTCTTAAATTAAAAATCAATTGTCAATGCGTGGATGAACTGCAATACCATGAGCATTAATGGTACTTTCCTCCATCACATCATTTTGTTGTTTAAAGCCAGGAATGATATGCTAACTGTCCATGCTATTGGGTGGAACCGACGGAAGTGGGAAGGCCTTCATCTTGCCCTATCCAGCAGATACATCAAGGTATTATGTTATGTCTGAGTTATGTATACTAAGCTTTTCATGATTTTCCTCACTTTTTAAGATTGCAAAGTCAAAAATCTTTTTTTTTACACCAGACTTTGAAAAAGGCTGAGGCTGAATCTCAGAAACTGGAGGATTTGAGCAGTGAACTATGGTGTCCTGAGAACATCGTGCATCAGTGGGTACATGATGTCAGACAATGGGCTACTGACGGTACAGTATTTTATGGACATTCTTCAACAACATGTAGTTTACTAATACTGCAATTTTATAAGTGAGAATCTTTGCCATGCATAAGGATTAAGTAAGGGGGCGCTGTCCTGTTTTTGTTTGATATAGGGCTTGTAAACTCCTTTGACACTGTTAACAGTGATTTTGGGCTCTAAATGAACTTGAACTTGCAAGACATAATAATTTACTTGTCTTATTGTTGTTGCTTTAAGATTCTGTAGGTACCAGATGTGATGACCAACATAACCTTCAGAAATCAATTGAACAAATGTTTCTTGGTGTTCATCAAAAAAAAGCCAGCCTTTATAATCACACTGGTATGTTGAAAACTCATCTAATATTTGTGTCTTTTTTAATACTTGCAGATGTCTAATGTGGATTGTTTTGGTATTATAGTGTTTTTAGGTCCTTAATTTTAAAATGTCTTCCTTTTAATGTTAGGCCTATTATGCCTTTTAAGTCATTTGATTTTATTACATTTTGATGTATTAATTCTTAAGTCAGTTATAAGTATTTCATGTAACTTTCTGATATCTGTATACACATGCTTGTGCATCATGTTTTCTGTGTTTTAAAAATGTTATAGACAGCAACAAAATTCGACACTTGCGTCGAAGAAAATTGTGGGAAGAGAAGAGAAAACTCCTGCAAACAATCAAGCTCTACAATGAGCAGGTGCCAGATGAGGAGCGCATCGTTGAGGAGAAGGTGGAGAGCGGTTTCTCCGTGGGAGGAGACAGTCTAATATGGCCGTGGGAAGTGCACAGCAGTGGTATGTAGCAATTTCTTCTACATACGTGTGTGTGTGTGTGTGTGTGTGTGTGTGATATGTTGTATATGCTACTGTAAACATATGCCACATTTTATCTGATTACATTTATATTACATTTTTGCACTCTGTACCAGTATATGGGATGTTCATACACTACTTGGGTTTTGCCTGCTGTTTAGACTGTACAGGTCAAATTTTAATCGAAGGGATGTTATTTGTGTGACTTCAGAATCCAGCAACATCCTCACCAAGAAGAAGATTTTTGATGTGTACATGTCAAAAGTGCGGCTTCAAGAGGAAAAGATCATTGTGATGAGGGAGATGAGACAGCACTGCACCTATCTCAGAGAGCTGTCTGGAAACATAAGGACAGTGATATCAGAAATGTCTTCTGGCAGAAACAGTGGTAAGATGCTAACTTTTATTACATTCTTGCTGTAATGCTTTTGGGGATCCTATAAAACCCCACTCAATTTGAGATCAAGTGTTACATTATGGATTCCTTGTGGCTGGATCTAAATGGTCTGTAGTTCTTTAGTAAAGTCAGTTAAAGAATAGCTCAACAACAATGGAAGTATTGTCATGCCTCGCTTTTCATTTTTCATTCTAGGCAGTTTAAGTGAAGAGGGTCATCGCGGGCTCCTGTGTCTCCTTCAGAAAAGGCTTGCAGATGTAGAGGAGAAGTTCCAAGTCGTTTGCTCAAGTTACAGCCTGGCTTTAGGACCAAATGCTGCTTCTCTGCTGGAGGATGGGCCCGAGGAGATACCAGAGGACCATGAAGAAGTTGATTTTGAGAGTTCAGATGACAGTGATTTTGAGGCAGTGTAAATGAGTGCTTCTTAACTGGTCGGATGCGTTTGGACTGCGTGCGTGTCAATTATGACTGGACTGCAGGTGTGTTTCAAGGAAAACAAAAAACTTTTTTAAGTGTAATGGATGTCTTATGCAGTGCTTTTATTGTGGACTATTGTTACCTCAGTTCACAAACAGCAGGTCGGTTTTTAAGTTTCACCTCTGATGTTTCATGGACTATTTCTACAGTCAACTGTGGTGCTAGAGCTTGCGAATGACAACAGCCTCTTGCAGTGGTGACTTTCCCAAGCTTTGCCCATCTCATCTTGTCAACATAATGACCTTTACTGTACAAAAATGTTACACTTACATTAATGTAATAGTTTGTTTGTTTTATTCACAGTGATTGTGGATACTTTTGGAATGAACCATTTACTGTACATGTCACTACATTAAATACTTTCCAGAAATGTCTGATCAATACCCATAGTTGAGTCTTAAGTGTAGTATTTCCTGTTGTTATTACTGCTGTTATCTTGCCAACAAAAGGAACTAATTTACCATGGCATTACTTAAGGTAACTATAAAACTGTGTTGTACATGCATGCAAACTAGTTCATGCTGAGCTGTTGTTTTGATTTTCTCTGTCTTCTTGAAAATAAGATATTCAATTACTGATTTTTTCATTTGTATCTTAACATTGTATGCCAGTTGTACACGGTATATTACACAGGGTGTGTAATCGCACAAAATAAAATTTTCACATGCTAATAGTCAAGTAGGTATACAGTTATATGTTGTATAAATTAATTAGTAAATTATAGCCATAAATAAGATAAGTTCTTCATTATCTTGCTGCATAACTTCGCTCTGGATAAAATAATTAACACTAGACAACTGGTGTTGTAAATATCAGCTTACAATTATAGGGTATTTGCTTTAATTCATGTCTACCATTTTATACATGCATATATTTATGTATGAATGTCCTTGTGGTCTTTGTATCACATATAACTTTGTTCTTTATATAAATAAATAAAAAGTGCTATGTAAATAATGTTATTTTTATCATTATTGTCTGTGTAAAAACATAAGTTGAAAATATTTAACCTAAAGAAAACGAATAGAATAGGTTCATTGGAGACTCTAAAATTGCCCTAGGTGTGAATGGGAGTGTGAGTGGTTGTGTGATGGATTGGCGACAAGTCCAGTCAGAGTGTACCCTGCTTCTCCAAAATGGCGGCGAAAAGTGCCTGCATTTCAACATGAAAACACAAATTTTAATAAAGGATGACATATTTTTTAATTATTTGTTGGCAATATCAGTTATTCATATTTCTTTACCTAACACATTTTTTTTTTTTTTTTTTTTACTTCTTCCGTTTCTGTGGTCAGGTTACGCGCCTGCGTCATAACGGTTACCTTAGCAACTAATATGAATCTCCCGAAACAAGCAGTTTTAGCTAATAATAATAACCATAAGACGATGTTTTTGGTCTGAATTAATACAACACGTATTATGCTTTTGCAGTAGCATGTCTGTTAGGAAGTTACTTTATACTATAGTTCTTTTTGAAACCCTACTTACTTACAACCCCAGTTTGCCAACCAGAAGAACTACATATTTAACGGGCTGTCTATCACGTTGTAATCTGCTGCAACAGGGAATTGTAGTTTTATTTTTGTAAATTACTAAAACATGTAAATGGATGTCTGGACTATTAAACTGAGAGTGCACTCATGGGTATGGGTGGATGTAAAACACAGTAGTTTGGTCAAAATTTTTAATTATAAATAATAACTAGGTGAGATTCAGTTTTTACAATTTTTGGTGATGTCCCCTATTGGTGATTGCACCAAACTGTAGCCCTCATGATGGAAGAGTTCAAGAGCTTTATATAACAGTTGGTGTCATCATTGTAGCCCATTCAGTTGCTGAATTATAAGACTCACAAAATGCATCAATGTCAAAGTTCAGAGGTCAATATTTCAAAGCAGGAGCCAGGTACAGCCTTCAGATTGCAATGCTGTTACTCGGCTGATCAAGACCTTTCCGGTGATGTGTTTGGTTTAATCATATGACAAAATAAAAAATTTCACTCTGCCCACTCAGCCCTTGTGTCATGCATGCATTTCAAAGACACATGAAGTGGTCTAATGTATAAATGTTAATTAAAATGTATTTGTTGGACACAGTTGCCAAATTCATTAATGAAATGTTTATTTTGACTTATTTGAATCACAGATGTCACTGTGGGCCTCTTGGAACGTTTCTTTTTCACAAACCCTAACCTAATAAAAAAGTGTTTCAGAGTGATCTGATTTAATATGAATTAAAATACAGAGGTGAGTTACATTAAAAATCATTATAGTCCATCCTCCCATCCCATACTTTTATAGTTCATAATTAAGTGTTTTTATGCTGTGGTCATATGGCTAAGTGACTTCAACCGTCATCCAATTTACCTTACATATGTAATTATATTACACTTCCCATTGCAAGAGCAATACAGTAATTAGATTTACTAATTACATTTGTGTTACTTTGAAATCTCACACCAGCCTATACCACAAGCAGAGCAAGATACCAAATCATGAGGTCTGATTCAGGGTCAGTTTCACACACAAAAAAAACACATATTAAAACCTGGTCCTTGACCAAAAGACACCTCAGCTCTCATGATATATTTCAAAAGTCCAGAGCTCAAGTAAAGATAATTTGATTACAATAGTAACTGTAATGTGATTAGATTATACATGTAATCCTGTACATTACCTTGTTAATGAAAGACATCTGTTTGCAGTAATCTTAGTAAAAGTAATCTATACACTGTTGTAATAACAGTGCCATCTGAAGAGGAAGGGGAATCCAGGGACAGCTCCATCCAGGACAACAGTAAAGTCACAAAATGTATGTCATAATGACACAACACATATGTACAATGCTTTATGAGGTCACTGACACACTTTTAAAACTATTTTTATTGAACAAAACTTCACAATGTGATTGGTAGGACTTGCAACAGTTCACATTATTTTTAATTATGGTACAATTACTCAACACATTATGTAATGTAGTTTTACATATATTTAAAACATGTATTTGTTATTTCCCAAATTTGTCAATCTTTATGTAAAAAAGCTTTGTATAGTTGTATAACAGGTTGCCATTTAGAATCATGGTGCTGTATGCAAAGGCATTTCCATTGTTTGACAGATGAAATGTGTAGGCAAAATATGTGATCAATTAATTAGTGTGGATGATTGATATGTTTCAATAGCCCAACACTGACAGGACATCATGTATTATTCATAGGAGAGACAGTATGGTTTCTATATAGGGAAAAGTTAAGGACCAAAAGCTACGAATGTTTATTTTTTTATAAAACTATTCTCTGAATAAATTCCCATATATATTTTATGTTGTCTTGGATGCTCATATAATGAAGTGTACAATTCAATAAATAGTGTATCTGAAAATAAAGAACAAATTCATTCCTCGATGTTTTATTGATGAAAGCACAGTAAAACAGAGTGCAAAACATGAAAGTGTTATGTGGATGTGTGGAGATGAACCCAATTGCAGACAGTAGTCACAGCAACACAGTTTATTGTACAAATAACAGGAAAAACAAAGTCCACGAGGGGGCAAAACAAGACAAGACAGGATTACAGGTAACTAAACTAGACTATGACTGACAAACTAGACTATAACAGAAACAGGATCAAACTACTACTTAGACAAGACTTTCAACAGACTCTCACGGACAGATCTCACATTGATTAACACGCAAAGTTAGACAATGTACCGACACAGGACAGAAAACATGAGGGGATTAAATAGGGAGGAACTAATGAGGGAAACGGGTGACACAGGTGAAGCAATAATGACAAAACGAGGATAACAAGGGGGCGGGACTAGGTGACGAGACAACACAAGCACATGGCCCAAACAAATGGCCATGTGCTTGCACATAAAACATGGGCCTGTCATGATCCTGCCTCAAGACCAGGGAAAATCAGAGACAGGAAGGCAGGATCATGACAGAACCCCTCCCTTAAGGAGCGGCTTCCAGACGCTCCCTAAGGGAACACTAAACACGTGACATGACGGACTGAGACATGGACACAAACCAACAAAACATGACAAAAACCAACAACGGCAGACACGAAAACACGACAACAGGGTTGGGATGAAACAATAAAAATAACAAACACGGGATGGGGGGCGGAGGAACAACAAAGTTCATGGGGGAATGTCCAGGGTAGGTGGGTGGGACTGTGGTCTTGGGTCTTCTGGACGAGGGCTGTGGACAAGGAATCCGGGCAGGTTTGGATGAGGACACATGAGGAACAGTCTTGGGAGAAACAGTCCGGGGTGATGTGGTAACAGGGGTGACCGGGGAAACGCACAGGGGTACAGAGGGTGAAGAAACAGGAAACCAGACCGGGGGAACAGCAGGGGACACAACAGGACACATGACTGGGGGTGAAGCAGGCGGCTGAGAAGCGGAGAGAGGAATGGAGCTCACAGAATCTGACACAGATCCCACGCTCCACATCTCCGCCTTGGAAACAGCGTTGTCTGTGGCCGTCTCTGTAACGGCGCTCACGGCAGCTGACTGGGGTACGGCGCTCACGGCAGCTGACTGGGGTACGGCGCTCACGGCAGCTGACTGGGGTACGGCGCTCACGGCAGCTGACTGGGGTACGGCGCTCACGGCAGCTGACTGGGGTACGGCGCTCACGGCAGCTGACTGGGGTACGGCGCTCACGGCAGCTGACTGGGGTACGGCGCTCACGGCAGCTGACTGGGGTACGGCGCTCACGGCAGCTGACTGGGGTACGGCGCTCACGGCAGCTGACTGGGGTACGGCGCTCACGGACTCAGTGGACTTAGGACTAGACATGACCGACTTAACGGGGGCTTCTAGAATCTGGACAAGACGTTTTAGATATTCAGCCAATGTTTCAGCAGCGACGAGGACAGGCATCTCTTGATGAGCTGAAACAGAGCGCAAGACAGCTTCAGCAGCTGAATCAGCCGCGACCCTCTCTGCAGTGCTCACAACAGCAGACTCTGGATCCGTGCCTTCAATAGCTGGTTCCGGGACAGTACTTGCAGTAGCGGGCTCTGGAACAGCGCTTGCAGTAGCGGGCTCTGGAACAGCGCTTGGGACAGCGCTTGAAGTAGCGGGCTCTGGGACAGCGCTTGCAGTAGCGGGCTCTGGAACAGGCTGAGACGAAGGACAAGAGGCTCCCTTTCTCCTCTTCTTTCTCTTAGGTCGCGGTGTGGAAGTCATAGCCGGACTTGTGACCGGTTGAAGAAGCTCAGCGGGATCTGTGACTTGAGTTGGAAGGGCAGTCACAGGCAGCGCTGACTCGGTCGAGGATGACTCCGACGGAGAATCCCACGAAGTCCTCCTCCCTCGTTTGCCACGAAGATCAACGGGAGTGGCTGGGACCTCGGGAGAAGTGGAGTGAGCCTGGTCCCCTTGAGAAACAACAGCCAGGACCCGACCCTCCAGGATCACGGGCAGCTTGGCTGGTGGCGACAACACGGTGGGACTCTGCGGCTCCTCCCGAGAGAAACGATCCCAGAGTTGGGCATAATTCTTCAGGATCCACTCACCCTGGGACGAGGATGGAAGGTTGACCCTCCTTCTGTCAGTGGGAGCTGACAACCAGCATTGTTCTCTGAATCTCATTTGTCGCTGGAGCTGGGAGGACATACTGTCTGCTGGGTTCTTTGCTGGTCGGTACATTCTGTTATGTGGATGTGTGGAGATGAACCCAATTGCAGACAGTAGTCACAGCAACACAGTTTATTGTACAAATAACAGGAAAAACAAAGCCCACGAGGGGGCAAAACAAGACAAGACAGGATTACAGGTAACAGATTACAGATTACTATGACTGACAAACTAGACTATGACTGACAAACTAGACTATAACAGAAACAGGATCAAACTACTACTTAGACAAGACTTTCAACAGACTTTCTCACGGACAGATCTCACATTGATTAACACGCAAAGTTAGACAATGTACCGACACAGGACAGAAAACATGAGGGGATTAAATAGGGAGGAACTAATGAGGGAAACGGGTGACACAGGTGAAGCAATAATGACAAAACGAGGATAACAAGGGGGCGGGACTAGGTGACGAGACAACACAAGCACATGG
Organism: Leuciscus idus; assembly: GCA_021554675.1. Taxonomy (NCBI): domain Eukaryota; kingdom Metazoa; phylum Chordata; class Actinopteri; order Cypriniformes; family Leuciscidae; genus Leuciscus; species Leuciscus idus. Next base: position 2,094,330 of record CM038639.1, on the reverse strand, counting down.
CCCAAACAAATGGCCATGTGCTTGCACATAAAACATGGGCCTGTCATGATCCTGCCTCAAGACCAGGGAAAATCAGAGACAGGAAGGCAGGATCATGACAGAAAGTATTAATACCCAATACAAAGTGCAAAATGAAATACACCTGAAAGAGGCAATGAAAGGGTCCAGTCGCAAGAAGCGTTTATTCACAACAGTAAGAAAGAAAGAAAGAAAGAAAGAAAGAAAGAAAGAAAGAAAGAAAGAAAGGCAAACTATTACAAAAAAAACATAACAGTGCTCCAGCACCTTCTTGGGCACCTGATGGGAGCACTAACAAGTGTCCATATCCGCTACCCACTCCAATGGCCACTTCTTTCCACTATAACACAATAAGGAAATATGCAATTAGATGTTTTGGTTCTGCAGATGAACTGTAGACACAAAGACACACATTAAGACCCCTGTAGCCTTTTTTCAATAGCTGTTTTAGTGGGGTTTCATTACATCACAGTAGGCTAATGCTAGTCAACTACAATGCAATGAAAGCCTTAATTGTTATTTTAAGACAAGAAAATCCTATAATCTGTTATGTTTCTGACATGAATCACTGTTTGGTGTGCACAATACTCACAATAATACGTGTTTTACATTTTTGGTAGGTTTATCTATACTTAGGCCAACTGCTCAGTTTTAGAGACAATTCTATTTAAACAAATCAATTTTTTTTTTTTTTGTAACTCATAAATGAGGAATGTGAAGTCCACATTTTACTGTAAGACAACATATGTGACAAATGAAGATCACAAGCTGACACTAAATATATTGATCCAGTTATTAAAGGGATAGTTCACCCAAAAATCGGTCCCCATTGACTACAATAGTATATTTTTTTTCTACTATGGAAGTCAATGGGGACCGAGATCTGTTTGATTAAAACATTCTTCCAAATATCTTCCTTTGTGTTCAGCAAAACAAAGAAACTCATACAGGTTTGGAACAACTTGAGGGTGAGTAAATTCATTTTTCAGAGCCACCATAACAACTTTTTGGACTGAAGTTGTTATGGTTTTGGACACCACCGTCACCAAAACACCAAATGAAAGCATATACTGTATTTTGGACGAATGGAGCTCCCCAGATTTCAGAGACTTAGAGAATCTATGCCAAAGAACATGAAACTCTTCTGGTGGCACGTAGTAGCCCAACACCTTATTAAGACACTTTGTGTTGGTTATAATAATATATTTATGAACTATATAGACACATCTTACTTTAATCTTACCTAACATATGTCAATAGTTTGTGCATGTTAAAATTAATTGACTATGTGTTACCCATGAGAGGTCATACATACCAGAGTTTGCATGGCTCCCACTCCACTTGCTTCCATTTTTGGCCCTAAAATTAGTGAGACTTTTTTAGTTTCAAATATTTGCCATGTTTAGCAGTTATACCAATCACCAATACTTTTTCAAGACCATTACACCAATAAAAGAACATTATGTAACCTGTATAGTGTTTTAGTGGTATTTAACCTTGATAACTCTGTATTTGGCAACCCTCTTCACAGGGTAATAATCCTGGCTCCCTGTCACTGTATGTGGGCATTCTGAAAAAAAAAAAAAAATTACATTCACAAAGCTTAACACTACAGAAAGCCATTATATAATGATAAGTGGTTATTAAGCTATCATGGGTTGTACTTTGTTACAGTTTTCATATTGTAGTTATTATGGAACAGAAGTTGTATTGAACACTGGTAATTTACTGTAAACAACACAAAGTTTAGGGTTGGGCAGTTGTGATAAATATATAGGCAAACAAATACAAGTTAAATCCATGAATTCAAATTAATCTCTAATGTGCTGCCTGGGAATCGTTAATCACTTTCTCATAGCATTTTTTACTTTCTGACTATGTACAGTATACATCAACACACCTTTCCTTTTATTTGGCCGCACAGTAGTGGGAGCAGGGCAGCCTCCTTCCACAACTTCCACTGTCAAACAAGGTAATAACAACAAATTTAAATGATTATGGTGTAATATTTGCAAGGGTTTGAATCTAACAAAGAGCTGTAGAATATGATGTGTAGGACAGGACATCTCTGCAGCAGCGCAATATTTAATTTAAAATGGTATTTTAACACAAATTTTGCCTTTAACAAATATTGCACCTCCTGTGATTTGAAAATTGCAGTAGGCCATATTGCGATTTCGATAAGATTTTGATTAGTTGTTCAGCCCTACTGTTAAATAAACAAATGAACATATGCATTTGGACATCGACCAAACCTAATAGGCCACAACCAAATGCAAATACAGCCTTCATGAAGACTCACAACCATTAATATCAATCCCAATGTATGGATTTACACACAGTACATCAACACACCTTTCCTTTTATTTGGCCGCACAGTAGTGGGAGCAGGACAGCCTCCTTCCACACCTTCATCTGTTAAATACAGAGATGTTGCATCCATGTCAACCAGTTCATAATAAAGACTGGACTTTATTTGTCAAAATATTTTTCTAAGGTGAGAGAGAGACCTTTAAAAAGTGCTCTTTAGACAGACCAATTTCGAATAATATAACCAGGTTTCCTACACATTTCAAAATTCCAGACTTTTATGTAGGTACAAACAGTACATCAACACACCTTTCGGTAACGCTTTAGATTACAGCCCGGAAAGTACTGCATAATTACGCCGAAATTACAGCGTACCTTTCGGTAATTATAGTTTACTCATAAAGTACGTACGTGTAATTATAAGGGAACAATTTATAATATTAGGGGAATAAAGGGGTAACAACCAAGAAAAGTACTGCGTAAGTACACCGAAATTACAGTGTACCTTTCGGTAAATATAGTGTACTTATAAAGTATGTAGCCTATGTATAATTATAAGGGAACAATTTATAATATTTGGGGAATAAAGGGGTAACAACCAGGAAAAATACAAATAATATGCAGTATTTCATAACTAAGGGCTAACTATTTCAATATTACATGGTATGTATGACCTATATGCTAAAAACGTGGAAAATTACAAATGATTTATACAGTAAGTAATTCATAACTTCGGGCTAACTATTCAAATATTACATGCATGCAAAACAACAATCATAATCATACACCATATCTTTTTGGAATAATACATAGGACTAAAATATATTTAGGACTAGGTATTTTTTTAACCACGGGGTACATTTTCTATCATTTCATGATGCATGATGGAGATTACTGAACAACAAAACTTGAAATTCAGGGGAATGAGTTAATGAGTTTCTGCTATGGTTTTATTTAGAATTTTCAATATAGGTTACTTACCTTAAGAAATAAAAAACAGGAATACAGGATTTTGTTGGGTCATCAAGCAAAATTAAAAATAGGCAAGGAAACTATGGTGAAAACAAGGCAAGCAAAACTAGAACTATTTTCACAGTTACTGTGTAAATATACCATTGTTTTGTGTTGTATGTATCAGTAAATATGTAATCATAATCGTTCTGTAACTTCTGTTATTGTTACACAGCTTGCTGTCATGTATTAGTGTGACCACTTAGGCTACTACTATTACAATGTTAATATTAGTTACACTTACTAAAAACTAATGCGGTCTAAAAAATTTTTTTTTTTCGTTTTTGATCAGATCATTTTTGAGATATCTTGATTTAAAGGGCACCAATTATGCCCCTCTTCACAAGATGTAAAATAAGTCTCTGATGTCCCCAGAGTGTGTATGTGAAGTTTTAGCTCAAAATACCTCACAGATAATTTTTTACAGCATGTTTAAATTGTCATTTTTGGGGGGCTGAGAAAAACAGTTTTAGATTCAGTTTTATTGCTTCTCCTTTAAATGATAATGAGATGCGGTTCCACGCACAGGGGGCGGAGCCTAACCAGCTCACGCTCAGAGCCAGAACAATCATCTCACGAAAAGATGATAATAACAAAACAGAAACTCACAGTATAACAGTGTTTATTTCGACTCGGAGTCGGACAATAATGCCCACAGAGCTAGAGAATATATGCTGTATGGAGATAGAACAGGTATGTTTATTTTAATTACGTTTATAACTTATATGCCATCTGCTCCACTATTAATACAAGCCCCCGTCTGAATGATGACCAAAATATACTGATGAGTTCAATTAAGTTTATTGTACATCACATAAAAGATGAAGCGTTAGTTTTACTGCAGAAAATCACTAAGAACTGAATAAACACAGTATAAGAAGTGCTCATTAAAGTCTTATTCATAAACTCTCTCTCTCTCTCTCTCTCTCTCTCTCTCCCTTTCATTATCATGGAACATAACGTTACACAGCGAAGTACACAAAACACTCGTTAAATTATAGTGTTATGCTAAAAGGCTTCCCTATTGTTTTTGGGGGCAGTAGAAATCTCGTTCCAGGGCCGGGACACTTAGAGAAGATCCTTGTAGCCTAGGCCCTCCTGGCCTGTACACAGTCCCAGTACAAATGGTAATATTTAAATATATATATATATATATACCGTCCTTCGGATGAGATGTTAAACCGAGGTCCTGACTCTCTGTGGTCATCATGGCCTCCTAATCATCCCCATATACTGATTGGCTTCATCGCTCTGTCTCCTCTCCACCAGTAAGCTGGTGTGTGGTGGGCGTTCTGGCGCAGTATGGCTGCCGTCGCATCATCCAAGTGGATGCTGCACATTGGTGGTGGTTGAGGAGATTCCCCCCTTCTATGTAAATATAAATGTAACGAATTATTATTATTATGTTAAGTTGATTACATCTTTGCATTTTTAACAAGATTCTTTTCTTGCAGATATATAGAAATGCCTATATATATATGCCTAAATTTCAGGACACTTAGACCTGTCATATATATAAAATAAATCATAAGAATATTGATGACTTTGGCCTTTTTAATACCTTAATAGGGCAATATATCCTAGGATGTACAACTCATAAAATACAAACTACATCAAATATTTAAAATATTCCTTTGGATATGTTTTACTTAAGTCCAGATGAAATTTACATATATTTTTTGCTGATCAATTTCTATTCTTTTCTGTTCCTCATTTGGGAGTCACACTTATGTTCTTTGCAGTCAAAAGTGACTGGACACCTGAAAATGAAACTCCCCCATATATTTTTTTTTTAAAATACATTTTTCAATTAATGCAGTATTTCAGATTAATATAGAGACTAGGCTTTTTAAATCAAATTTTTGAAGACAGATTAGTGCAATCCACGTGAGAGAACTTAACATTAAAGTTCAATAAAAAAATTTTTTGACATTCTGCTAAATATATATATTTTTCTACTTGTGTGATTACAGGTGGCAATAGCATCAGAGGGAGAAGCCCTGACTGTGCCTCCCTATACTGCAGGGACAACCTTGCAGTCTTATGGAAAATATTTGCAGCAATTCCTTTCTTCCTGCCCCCAGCTCAAAATTAAAATTGAAAAAATGAAGGCAGCAAACAAGCTGTTACCTTTAAAAAATAAATGTAGGTGTTAATTTTTTTATTAAATACTTAATCCTTAAATTGATGTTCTTTTGTTGAATTGTTTGTTCGTTATTTGTTGTTTTTACAGTTTCTTGTTGTTCTTTTAAAATTGTTTGGATAAATATTTTTGTTTTAAATAAACTTGTTTTGGGTTAAAGGTCTTTTTACTATGCTTTTAAATTTGTATTTTATTTCTTTGTTGATAACTTTGGCTGAAGTTAGGTTTATCTGCACCATTACTTTAATATTAAACTTACCCTAGAACTATACAAAACAAGGGTGTAACAAGTGCCACTTTAATTTACAGCCCGCAGATGTTGTAACTACTCTGTAACTACGTGAAACAAGGGGGTAACAAGTGTGACTTACACTGTAACAACACAAAACAATGGTATATTTACACAAAATTCTAAATAAAACCATAGCAGAAACTCATTAACTCATTCCCCTGAATTTCAAGTTTTGTTGTTCAGTAATCTCCATCATGCATCATGAAATGATAGAAAATGTACCCCGTGGTTAAAAAAATACCTAGTCCTAAATATATTTTAATACCTATGTATTATTCCAAAAAGATATGGTGTATGATTATGATTGAATGAAGACCCAGCGCACTTTACAACCATTTCAGAGGTCTCTTCTGAATCACCACAGTTTGCAGAATCCACTTGGATGATGCGACGGCAGCCATGGTACTACGAAGCCAGTGCGATCACCACACACCAGCTATATGTGGAGAGGAGTGTGATCGAGCCAATTCAGTGAATGTGTGTTCTCGCTAAATTGCTCTCAAACATAAGATTGTTGTTTTGCATGTAGCTTATAGGCCATATCATGTAATATTTGAATAGTTAGCCCGAAGTTATGAATTACTTACTGTATAAATCATTTGTAATTTTCCATGTTTTTAGCATATAGGTCATACATACCATGTAATATTGAAATAGTTAGCCCTTAGTTATGAAATACTGCATATTATTTGTATTTTTCCTGGTTGTTACCCCTTTATTCCCCAAATATTATAAATTGTTCCCTTATAATTACACATAGGCTACGTACTTTGTAAGTACACTATAATTACCGAAAGGTACACTGTAAATTTGGTGTACTTACACAGTACTTTTCCTGGTTGTTACCCCTTTATTCCCCTAATATTATAAACTGTTCCCTTATAATTACATGTATGTACTTTATAAGTACACTATAATTACCGAAAGGTACGCTGTAATTTCGGCGTAATTACGCAGTACTTTCCGGGCTGTAATCTAAAGCGTTACCCACCTTTCCTTTTATTTGGCCGCACAGTAGTGGGAGCAGGGCAGCCTCCTTCCACAACTTCATCTGTTAAACACAGGGAAACATTTAAAATATGTAAAAAAAATATATATTTAAGCACAGTTTCTAATGAAGACTGGGCTTTATTTGTCAAAATGTCTTTCCATGAACAACTAAAACTTTGATTCAGGAATTGAAGGCAGCATACAGTGAGCACTTGATACATAAATTATGCATTATGGGTGAATTATTCCTTTAAAGGAGCATTTCACCCGTGGGAACATTGATCTTCATTGAAAGTGCGTCATATATGTAGTCGAAATGTATTAAAATTTTCGAATTTGCTGCCTTTTTGACCGAGTTATTACAGAAAGTAACTTTAGGGCTCATTTGTATGGAAAACCACAACTCCCACAATGCAACACATTTGCACAGCTCCACAAGCCATTAGCAGGCTAAAGTCGCTGAATGACTTTACCAGGCTAAAGAGGCTGAAAATAGCCTATCATTCAACAACTTTATAACCTTGAATAGACAGTTGATCTTGCAAATCAATTTCCACCAAAGTGTCTATGGGAATTAGAGTTGCACGAAATTGACAAAATGTTATATTGGAATATTGATCATGAATATTGTTATAACGATATTAATTTAGATATTCTTCAACATATGTAAAAACACAAAAGTTCATTGGCCCCATTTCTGATATTTTTCGCCTCCGATCGCCTCTCTCCACAAAATAAACAAAATATTGCATACTTTCTGCAACATTTTCATATGATGTTGCACAACGTGATATTGCAATAACGATAGTGAGTCAATATATTGTGGACCATGAATAGGAAGACACCAAAACACCCAAACAATGTCCTAAATATGGGCAAACACAGGCATTACTGAAGTAATGAAGTAATGACAACAGCAGCAGTTCATGGAATTTGATGAGAGGTTCTAATCATATAATCGTTTTAAAATGTATATACAGTGGTGGCCAAAATCATTAGAACGGTTCGATTTTTTAATTTTTTAAAAGAAGACTTCCGATCTCCAAGGCTCCAAGGATTTATTTGATCCAAAATACAGCAAATACAGTAATATTGTGAAATATTTTTACAATTTAAAAAAACTGTTCTCTATTTGATTACATTTTTAAACGTAATTTATTCCTGTGATCAAAGCAGGATTTTCAGCATCATTACTCCAGTCTTCAGTGTCACATGATCCTTCAGAAATCATTCTAATATGATGATTTGATGCTCAAGAAACATTCATATATATATTTTTTTTTTTTCGCTTTTATCCGAAGCAACTTACAGTGCACTTACAGGGACAATCCCTCTGGAGCCCCTGGACTTCACTGCCTTGCTAACGGAAACACTATGTAATTTATTATTATTATCAATGTTGAAAACAGTTGTGTAATTTTTTTTTTAGGATTATAATAATAATACATGTTTCTGGACTCTGAATTTGTTTACAGTTTCACATTACACAAAGTAAGAGAATGGTTTTGTGGGGCTTACAACTTATTTTCAATACAATTTCAATTTTGCTTACCTTTTTCAAGAGAAACTGGGGAGGCTGCTGAAGGTTCTTCTGGGGAGTGGGGTCTTTTCCCCAGGTTCTGGGATAGCTGCTGTGGTTGTACTGAGGGTGCTAAAAGGGACACTGACTGTCCAATTGGGGACTTCGGTGGTTCAATAAGTGCTGCTGGGGGTCCCGTTGGAGCTGTTGGGGGATTAAGCAGGGCCACTGTTTCCTGTTGATCTGGTGTGACCATTGGTGGTCCTGTCGGGGGTTCAACTGGGGCTGCTGATGAAGGTTCATTAAGTTGTTCTGCAGCAACTTGTGGGGTCCAGCCTACATTGTAGAAGTACAGAATTATTAAACATTGATCAACCTTTTTCACAAATTTACGTCATTTTATAGAACAAACATCTAATCGATTAATTTAAGGGGAAAAAAACAACAGTAGAAATAATCGTTGGTTGCAGCCGTAGTAGCAAAAAGAGATGTATTGTGTATAGACCTAACAAGTGCTGTTCTACCAAACTACTTCTACCAAGCAGTATTGATTTAATAGGTGAATGTTCTTAAGACATGTGATGGATGTTTGAGTTAGGTTGACCAATTGTGCCATTTTTTTCTACTGGAATTTTGTAATTAAAATTATAGCATGGCTAATTACCTTGTGTTCCAATTCAATGTCATAGTTCGTTAAAAACAAACAAATAATAAAATATAGGCTATCGTGAAGTTACTCTGCTAGGACCAGTTTTAATTGTAAGCGAAAACAATCAATGATAATCTGAATGATCTATTAGTCAAGAGAAGGCAACCACAGTCTTACCTGTGACAGCATCAAATACAGGACATTTAAAAAAATCAAATAACAGAATATTCTTACCTTGAATAACAATATCATACAGGCCCTTAATTCTTTCGAGGCATGTATGTGATGTCACATTCAGCTGACAGCGGGGTGCCAAAACCTCAGACACCCAAGCATTCGGCTGTTTTCCAGGCTTGGACAAAAGTAAAACCCCCCTTAAACCCAGTGCCTGCAATTTTTCAAGCTAGAAATACAAGGACACACACATACAAAGTAACATGTATTATTTTAAAATATATATAGCAACATTTGGAAAATAACCTGCGTAACCTGCATAAAAACAATGAAAGCAATCGCATACCAACAACACAGCTTCATCCTGGATATGAGAGGTGGTCCGATTTTTTTTCTGCATATACACCCAGCTCTCCCTCTTCTGATCAAATTTTTTTAGTTTTTTTTTTAGCCTCAGCTTATGTGGCTGTTCTTCCTTACATGTGTTGCAAGTTTTGCAGGCCACATTCATTTCTGCATGGCAAACCATACAATTTCGCCTTGTTGACCCTTGACCTGGCATTTCTATCATAGATAGAGTAAGCGGGAGAGAGTGACAAAGACACAAAAAGATTTTGAGAAGTACTTCACACAAAGTATTTCACACAAACAAAACAGGACGAGATTTAAATTTAAAAAAGCAATACTTACTTGAAGACACCAGGCTTCTGGAAGAGAGGAAGACAATGTGACAATGTTATTAACGACAGCTTGTTGTACGACTGCATAAAATAAGAGAAAGAAATAGTGGAGATTGCACACCACAGAACAGAAAGTACACTGGATACTGCAAAATTTGGTATTGATCCGATACCAAGTAAATAAAGGGTTCAATAACGCTGATACCGATACTTTTTACTTTTAAAAGCATGCACTTTGGGTTGATATATGAGGTGAATACATTTTCATGACCTCTAAAATAATTTGTGATTTGTGCTCTCGATGCGCCTGTAATTAGTCATGTGTATGGTTACCGTAATAAAACCATTGTTAATTTTTTTAAAGGGCTGCCAGTGGTGTTGTACCCCAATCAAAGAGTATAGAAGCCCAAGAGGCGAAACTCTGTTGTGTTATGGGTAACAGTCTGTAGATGGCGCTGCGGAGGCGCGTCCGCCATTATGGACTGAAAGCTGCTGAAATCGTTAGAGGCAGTCAATGGCAAAATCAATGCCTCTTCTCTCACAAAAAGAAAAAAATACAAAAAAACGTCTCATACACAAATGCACACACAATAGATGGTGGTGTGTCTGATTAATTACTGAAATCTTATGGCACCACTTCCATTTTAGAACTGTTTATAGTTCATGTGTGCACTTGCTAGATTGCACATCTTTTTTGTAGCCTACCGTTCCGCCTGTAATAGGACATTCACAGATTGTTTTTATTCTTGCCATTGAAACGTTCACTGTGTGCACTTTCACTGAAGATGTTGAAAAAACAAGTTGTTAATATTTTTGTGATATTCTATGTAAAAGATTAACTGTCTTTAGAAATGTTCATTTATAATTGTATTTATTTATTTATTTTTCCAAATCATATGGTGATGTTCACTAATTTCAAAATCAACATTTGAATACATTTCTTATTACTGTGTGTCTGCATATATATTATTTCATGAATTTCTGTTATTCATATAACAAGGAAAATGCATAATAGAACATAAATATTGATAGATTAAAGGTTTGCAGTAATTTTATAATTGTATCTTTGCAAACCGTAAGTGGTAGGCTAATGAAGCCGATTCGGTGGGGGACATACCCTTACGAAAAAGTACTATAGGAATCTTATAGTATTTTGGGACAAAATATTATAGTAATCTTATAGGAATACGAGCCGCTATAGTATTTCTATAGTAGTCTTATAGTCCTTCTATAGTAATATTTTGTCCCAAAATACTATTTTCCTAAGGGTAATTAGGCCATGCATAACCAACACATAAACGTAACATTTTCTGTCATTTAATGTCGGTCATCCTCATTAATGTATTTTAAATTGTTTTCATATTTAGATATGACGGCCATGACCAGCGACCGAGGGTTTTGATTTGTTGTTGGGAGAGACCTTTTTGCGCGGCTGTGGTAGCTGCTCCGATACGGAATGAGTGGCTAGAGAAATTATCTGCTGTGACGCCGGATTTGTTGAGGACTGTTTTAAGGTGCTTTTGGAACCAGAATCTCGTAGCTGGATGATTGGAGTCGTTAGTGAATAGTGGGTCGAATGGGGATTTGGACGTGAAACGTTTGTACTGGAGGTAATTAGAAAGAGCCTGGTACGGTTGGATGGGAGTTTGAAGATTGAAAATATACACGAAGTGACCTTTTTTAGCTCTGTCGGTTTTACTTTGTTTAATGAAGAATGATATGGTTTCGTTATCTACGATCTGTAAGACTGAAATTGTAGGATGAGTATTTGGGTCGAATAAGGAAGTGATGGTCAATTCGGAGCAGCGGAGGAAACCGAAGAATGCCAGGATGAACATAGCTTCTAGTGTATAGGCGGTGTTGGAGGAGTGGTATCCAAGACGGAGTGAGGAAATGCATCTGGTGAGTATATCGATTGTAATTGGTTGTCTAGTATCTGGGCGAGTGGGGCGGGTTCTTTGGATTCCCTTAATTAGAAGGGACGTTTGGGAGTTAAGCGCAGGTGCAGGTTTACCGTGGATTAATTTATGGAAGAATTGAATGCCGCTTAGATAACTTTTTATGGATCCGGCTTGGAGACCTTTGACTCTATGAAGATGGGATATGAATGAAGTAACTGATAAAAGAGAAAATTCGGGAAATGACAGGTTGTGAGAGAGATGGAATGATTTGAACGATTTCCACGCGGTGTAATATGTTTGCAGGGTTCTGGGAGAAACTGCTTGGAGGATGGAATCGATGGACGTGTCCAGGAGGGATTTTAGCGGATGGTTTATAGGAAGATCAGCTGAAAATAAGGAGGTACTGGGGTTGGAGTGGGGTCTGCTTCTGGTGCCAGCATCCTGAATTTCTGAAAAGAGAAACGGGAGAGAGAGTCAGCTATTTGATTTTGAGCCCCTGGCACGTGTTTTGCAGTTATTAAGAACTGGTCGCACGCGGAGATCCAGATGAGGCGTCTGAGGAGTGGCATTAGCGCAGTTGAGCGAGAACGACCTTTATTAATACAGTGTACAGTTGCTTCGTTGTCGCAATGGACTTGGATGCTTTTGTTTGACCACTCTTTCCCCCATAGGGAAGCTGCGACAACGATCGGGTAGAGCTCGAAAAGGGCCGAGGAGGCTGAAGACTGGGGTGTGTCTAGGATTTGAGGGGGCCAGGGAGACGCGAACCAGCGTCCTTGGTAATAGCCGCCGAAGCCGATCGAGGGAGCTGCGTCTGTAAACAGTTTGATGTCGAGGGGGAGAGAGATAAAGTCGTCGTAAAAAAAGGTTAAGCCGTTCCACTGGTTAAGGAAATTAATCCATAATTTTAGCTCGTTCTTGGACTCGTCGGAAAGGATGATCCTATCTTCCAGCGCGTGAACGGATGAAGTGAGGGCGAGAAGATGCGCGATAAAGGGGCGGCCCTGAGGAATAATGCGCATAGCATAATTTAGGTGGCCCAGCAGCGAAAGAAGTTCGCGTTTTGAACAATCTGAGCTGTCTGTAAAATTGGATGCAATTAAGATGATACGATCGTTTTTTTCCTTCGGCAGTGAGGCCTGGAATTTTACTGAGTCCAGATTGATGCCTAGGAACTCGATAGATGTAGTCGGACCCGATGTTTTCTCCTGGGCTAACGGAATCCCTAGCTCGGCGAAAACTTTTTGCACTGTGAGGAGGTGGGCCTCGGGGATGGCGTTGTATGGTGAAATTATTAGGAAATCGTCGAGCAGATGGAGCAGATGAGGAATTGCATAATTATTGGAAAGGATCCAACATATGGCTTCAGAGAGAGTGTCGAAGATTTTCGGGCTGCTTTTGCAGCCGAAAGTTAAGCGCACGGCGAAATAATACTTTTCCGCCAGTTTACGCCGAATAAGTGCCACGAATCAGGGTGGATTGGCATTACTTTGAAAGCAGAGGAGATGTCTACTTTTGCAAGCCATGCGCCTCGACCAGCTATTTTAATCATAGTTATGGCTTGTTCGATATCGTGATAGTTGAGAGAATATTCCTCGAGAGGGATGAGACTATTGATGCTCGGGTATGGAGAATTATGGGGGGCTGAAAGGTCGATTATCAACCGCTTTTTCCCCGAGAATTTCCTGGTAGCCACGCCTATGGGGCTGATGCGAAATTTGTCGAACGGGGGAGCCTCGAAAGGGCCTATCATGAAACCGGATTCAATTTCTTTTTTAATTAGTTTATCTACTATTTCAGGCTCCGCTAAGGAGGACTGAAGATTAGCGCAGATAATGTTTTGCGTGGGATAGCTTTCTACGCCGGGTTTAAAGCCTTGCTTGAGACCTGTCAGCAAATAATTTGTGAAGTTTACATCTGGGTGGAGTGATAATTCCTCGGTCAGGCGGAAAACATTCACAGGAGTCGAGAGATAGTTTTTTTCATTTTTATTAACAGATTTTTTGACTGGGCATACCACGCGGGCGTGCGCACCGCCACAGTAATCGCAGACGTGAAGAAAACGACAACGTTGTCTTGGGCATCTCCCTTCATTGAAGTTTCTACAAACTTGTCTGTCTGGTGCCGAGTATGGTGCTCTGATCGAAAGATCTTCTCTTGCGGGTCGCGGAGCGTAACTTGTGGATTTAATGGCATTCTGCACTGGGCAGGGAGGGATCGATGGATTAATTTGGGGGCATGCCGTGGTGACATGGCTTGTGGATCTGCAGATTGCGCAGGAGATATTTCTGCACCCGAGGAAGACTCGGTTGTGGAGATCAGTGTCCAACGCTCCCCAATAAGGACACTGATTCCACTGGGAAACGCGGACGGCGCATTTTGCGGAGAACAATTTGTGGTATGTATAAAAATGACTTCCCCCATAAGACAACGCGAGCTCCGCTATGATGGAAAGATAATCGTTCAGCTCGCGTCGTCTATGGGGAAAAGACGAGCTTATGATTTCTGTATAGCGGCTGAAGGCAATGCAGAATTCGGCCAGTGATAAAGTACGAGATGAAACCTGTGTGTTATTTTTTAGAGTAACTGAAATATCGCCGCAGTCCACCTGGCGATTGGACTCTGATGGGGGAAACAAGGACAGGAGAGAACCCAAATCTACATCTGCACCTGCAAGGATTTGGGCTCTGATGTTGTTCGTCACTGGAGGAGGTTCTGCGGCAACTGCATTCGGAGGGGCTGGTTGAGGAGTGGCTGAGAAGAGAGAGAAAGGAGATCGCACTTGGAGAGGGTTAAAGGGAGGGAAAGTCGGGGCTGTGGCCGCTTGCGGAGGCATCCTCGCGCAGAGATCGGCCCCCGGGATAGATGGAGGAGGGATGGGAAGAGCATAGTGTGGAAGGGGAAGGGGAAGGAAATGCGCCGGCGATTGACCGGCTAACGGAGGCATCCTCACGTTAGGGTGAGCACCTGGCGCTTGGGAAGGAGGAAAACTGAAAGAAGTAGAAGGGAAGACAAACATTCGGGGATCATGTGTGAAAGTGGAATTGCAGAGATCTGGAGCGTGAGGTACCACGGTGGGAGGGGCTGAGGGGAGTTGACCCGGAAAAGGTTGGCGCCCTTCCGCGACTGGATCAGGGGCGCGGCCCAGGCTAGCGGAAGGTCTGCGATGACGTGGCGTGGGGGCGGGGCCCGGCGCTGCAGGCGAGGAAGGTGTAGACGCTGCGGGACGAGCGATCGGGGCCCGGCGGGCCTTGCTCGTTTGAGCTGATGGGTTTGGAGCTGAAACAGAAGGGTGAGAAGATTGTAAGGTAACATATAGATTAAACAATTCTGCTTTTTTCATCCTGCGGGAAAAATTTGCGTCAGAATTAATTAAGGCTTGTCTCAGCCCCTTAACTGTCCACTTCCCTATGGGAGGGATGTTTGGGGGCACTGAAAGGTGGGAAGGCGCGGAGGAAGATGATGAGGAAGATGATGAGTTCCTCGCTGGCGGTGGTGAGGGGAGTCTTCGGCGTCTCGGAGTACGCGGAGATGATCTGGAGAGCCGGCGTCCCCTGTTTGAGGATGGAGGCTCGATGTTGTTAGCTGCTGGAGAGGGAAAGGTCGCTGGAACGGGGGTTTGCGATGGAGACACCTCCGTGGTGAAAGACTCATCGTCGGAGGGGAAGAGCTCTAACTCGGACATGACGGCACGAAGGCGGAGTCCGATGCTGAGAAATGAGATCATGAGACGGGAGGTAAGGGAAGGCTTTATTTATACTGGCTTCTTCTTGTGCTGATTGGATGATTACCTGAACATGCTCCTCCCGAACTTTGTTACATAAAACTTCATTTATTAACACTTATTTAGTATTTCTTGTTAATTATGAAAAATATACTCACTTTATTAGCATAAAGACATTTCTAAAGATAATACCAGAAAAAACTTCATACACGCTATACATAGATGAAGACGGGCAGAGACTAATGTCACGGTGTGACAAATGAGAGGGCGGAACTAAAGTTCGCCGCAATTGTGTCCCCTCCGGTATAATAACAAGGACACTCCACCCCCGTGTAAATGTGTATCCGTTGCCTTGCCAACCGGGATGAGGAAATCGACATCAGGTGTGGGGAATTAATCTAGAGCCATGACGAAGCCATGTGGGCATTGAGAAGGATATAAAAAGCTAGTGAAGAGAGACTGTTGTGTGGGTTCTCCCCCGTGAGACGTCGTTTCATTTGAGTGTTGCAGAGAAGAATTGTGGTGTGCAGGGGCAAGTGTGTTGGATGGGACTCCGTTCGCCTGGAAGGGAGAGAGATAAGTAATCGACCATTGGATCTCTTACCTACATGTTTCAACACTGAATTTGAAGTGGATTGGAGTGTTTTGATTGTGCTATCTAACCGTCACTGAGTGAAATACACTGATTAATGTGCGATCTCCTATCCTCCTCCCCGTGTTGGAACGGTGATGTGAATCCTGTCTATGTCTGTGGAGGGAAGCCCCGAGACACCCTTTTCCAACATTGAAGCTCATTGCTTGTGGCACGGAGGACTCCCCAACGGACATCTGGTGGGCCGTTGCCCGGTTGTGGCGATTCAGGTCAACGGCCGGGAAGTACAATGTCTCCTGGACACCGGGTCACAAGTAACCTTGTTTTCGGAGAGCCTGATTCATGAGTTGTTTGGCGCCCAGGGTCGGTCGACGGCCAAAGTCCCCTGGTTGACCCTGCGTGGGGCAAATGGACTTGACATACCATACGTAGGATATCTGGTGATGGATCTGGAGATACACGGGGTTGTGGTACCCCAGAAGGGAGTAGTGGTGGTGCGAGATGGCTGTCTGGGGTCTCATCGGGCTCTACTGGGCATGAACGTGATCTCTGAGTGTTGGGAGGAACTGTTCCGGAGCAGACCAGTGCGAGCATCCTCGTCACCAGATGGCCAGGAGTGGGATCGGGTGAGAGCCGACTGTCGCCGGGTTTGCCTGGCCGAGCAGCAGGGCGAACGGGAGAGTACTGGGAGAGTGGCCTGCCGTTATGCCTTGTCCGTCCCCGCTCGAAGTGAGGCCGTGGTCTGGGTCAGGGTGCCCTCTCGGCTTTATAGCCCCCAGGAGTGGGTTTTGGTGGAGCCCTACCCGGATGGCCCCAAGGTGGAAGTCGCTCGGGGACTGGCGTCCGCAAGGAGAGGCCGAGTCTCGGTTAGAGTCCGAAATACAAATTCTTTCCCGATCCACCTATACCGCCACCAATGCCTGGCCCGAGTTACCTCGGTGAAGCCCCATCAAATTCGAGAACAGGGAGAGGTGGAATTCTGTCGAGTAAGTCCAACAGTGGTGGAGGTGGCCCTGGTACAAACGGGTCGACACGTGGAAGAGGTTGGAGGAAGACTGCCGACACACCTGGAAGGAGAGTCGTTACGTGGAGAGGGATTGGAAGAGGACCAAGTCCAACAACTCCAATGTTTCTTGACGAAATGGCAACATTTGTTCTCTACCCATGACGAGGACTACAGCCGTACGGATGCAGTTAAGCACCAGATCCCGACCGGAGAGGCTGCACCCAGCAGGGAGCGTTATCGACCCGTGCCTCCGACCCTGTACTCAGAGGTCCGCACCCTCCTGAGGGGGATGTTGGATAAGGGAATTATCCGGAAGAGCAGCAGTCCTTGGGCCGCGCCGATAGTACTGGTACGGAAGAAAAATGGCTCTTGGAGGTTCTGCGTGGACTACCGGCGGCTGAACCAGGTGACTAAAAGGGATGCTTTTCCACTGCCCCGAGTAGAAGATTCCCTTACCAGCCTCACACAAGCAGCTTGGTATTCGACACTCGATCTAGCCAGCGGATACTGGCAAGTCCAGGTGGATGAGCGGGACAGGGAGAAGACTGCGTTCACTACCCCCTTTGGGTTATATGAGTGGGACCGGATGCCTTTTGGCCTCTGCAACGCCCCAGCCACCTTCCAACGGCTCATGTAGCGTTGCCTGGGCGGCCAATTAATGGAGACCACGCTCGTCTACCTCGACGACGTGATCGTCTATTCTCCGGATTTTGGGTCCCATCTCCAACATCTGGAGCAGGTCTTTCTCTCCCTGGAGAGGTATGGGCTGAAACTCCAGCCGGATAAATGTCAGTTTTTCCGAAAGGAGGTAAAATTCTTGGGCCACATTGTGAGTGCTGGAGGGATTTCTGTCGATCCGGAGAAGGTGGCGGCCGTGCAGGGGTGGGCCACCCCTAAGACGGTACGCCAGGTTAGGTCCTTCCTGGGCTTTGTCGGATACTATAGGCGATTCATTAAAGACTTCTCCAGAATCGCCAAGCCGATCAATCAGCTGTTGGGAGGTACGGGACGAGTTCGGGGCCGAGGGTCGCCATCGATCCAGTGGGATCCAGCGTGTGAGGAAGCCTTTCAGAGGCTCAAACAGGAGTTACTACACGCCCCGATTTTGGCTTATGCCGACTTCACACAGCCTTTCATCCTGTATACAGATGCCAGTAACCTGGGCTTAGGAGCTGTCCTGGCTCAGAAGCAACAAGGAAAGGAGAGGGTAATCGCTTATGCGAGCTGAAGCCTGCACCCCACCGAGAGAAACGACGCCAATTACAGTTCCTTTAAGCTCGAGCTATTAGCAATGAAGTGGGCGTTGAGTGAAAAATGTAAAGATTACCTGTGGGGAGCAAGGGTGCAAGTGGTTACGGACAATAATCCGCTCGTACATCTACAGACCGCCAAGCTGGGGGCGGTGGAACAGAGGTGGGTGGCACAACTGGCGAACTTCGATTACCAGCTCCAATACCGGCCCGGGAGGGAACATACCAACGCCGATGTTCTATCTAGGCTGCCAGGGGAAGGATCATCGGGCCCGGTATTGGCTCGTGAAGCAGGACACGACGAAGGACTAATGGTGGGGATTGTGGAGGCTCCAGGCCAGCCATTGGAAGAACCCCCGGGTTGTTGGGGATGGGACCCGCAGCGTTGGAGGTTATGGCAGGGCGAGGACGAGGATCTGCTGGTGGTCCGGACTTGGCTGAGGCGGAAGGCATGGCCCGACGGTGCGGAATGCCGAGCTCAGACCCGGACAGTGCGAGGACTGTTGGGCCAGAGAGAGAGACTCTACTTGAAGGAAGGGGTGATCTGCAGGGCCCTTCAAGATCCCAAGTGGGGCGACAAGGTCTGTCAGGTGGTCGTTCCCGAGGGACGCTGGTCAGCGTTGTTGGAAGCCTATCACACCAGGATGGGGCATCAAGGGCAGGAGAGGACGATAGCATTATTACGGCGACACTTCTACTGGCCCGGGATGGAGGGCACGACGAGGGCCTACCTACAGAAGTGTCCACGCTGTATACTGTTTAAGACCGGAAAGAGGTACGGGCTCCGCTGGTTCCAATTCAGGCCAAGGCACCCTTGCACATTGTCGCTATGGACTATCTGACCCTGGGTCGGCCGGTGGACCGGATCCAGTATATCCTTGTGGTTACGGACCTGTTCACGAAGTACGCTTGGGCCGTTCCGGCCCTAGATCAGACTGCCATTACCACCGCCAACGCCCTGTGGAAGTACGTAATCCAGCCGTTCGGGTGTCCCGAAGTACTCCATTCTGATCAGGGGCCTAACTTTGAGTCCAGGGTGATACACGAGCTGTGCCAGCTGTATGGAGGGAAGAAGACCCATACGACCCCTTATCACCCCCAAGGGAACGGGGGGTGTGAGAGGTTTAACCAGACGCTGCTGAGCCTGCTGGGGACCCTGGAGGAGGACCAGCAGGGCCATTGGGCCGACAGACTCCCGGCATTAGTTCAGGCATACAACAATAGCGTACACAGTACTACGGGCTATGCCCCAACTTACCTGATGTTTGGAAGGCATGTGAGGCTTCCAGCTGATTTGCTCTTGGGGACCATGGCGGCGGAAGAAGGGAGCAGTTTGACCGATTGGGTGACCAGGCACCATCAGCGCCTTCAGTCGGCTTATGAGCAGGTCTCGGATCAGATCAATCGGGCTGCAGTGAAGAACAAAAGGCTATACGACCGGACGGCTCGGGAAGCACCGCTACTACCAGGGGAGAGGGTATTGGTAAGGGACAACCGTCGCCAGGGGAAGGGCAAACTAAGCGACCGGTGGGAGTCACAGCCCTATGTAGTTCAGCGGCAACCACACCCAGACCAGTGTATGCCATCCGTCCCGAAGGGAGAGCCGGTCCAGAGCGGGTGTTGCATCGCAACCTGATTCGCCCCTGTCCGAATTATCCGATTCCTGCTGCCGAAAAGCCCCCCGGTGAAACAGCATGGATGCCCCAGTTGGTGGGATGGGCGGTGGTCCCGAGGGGACTAGGCATAGAGCCACGACCTGAAGAGCCTATTTCTCCACCTAGGCGGTCCCAGCGGGAGAACCGAGGTCAGCCCCCAGCTAAATATGGAGACTGGGTGTCCGGCTCCCGTTCTCGGGACTAGAACGGTTTGGCGGGGGGGGGGGGTATGTCACGGTGTGACAAATGAGAGGGCGGAACTAAAGTTCGCCGCAATTGTGTCCCCTCCGGTATAATAACAAGGACACTCCACCCCCCGTGTAAATGTGTATCTGTTGCCTTGCCAACCGGGATGAGGAAATCGACATCAGGTGTGGGGAATTAATCTAGAGCCATGACGAAGCCATGTGGGCATTGAGAAGGATATAAAAAGCTAGTGAAGAGAGACTGTTGTGTGGGTTCTCCCCCGTGAGACGTCGTTTCATTTGAGTGTTGCAGAGAAGAATTGTGGTGTGCAGGGGCAAGTGTGTTGGATGGGACTCGAGGAGTGTGAAAGAGTTGTGAAGATACACCGTTCGCCTGGAAGGGAGAGAGATAAGTAATCGACCATTGGATCTCTTACCTACATGTTTCAACACTGAATTTGAAGTGGATTGGAGTGTTTTGATTGTGCTATCTAACCGTCACTGAGTGAAATACACTGATTAATGTGCGATCTCCTATCCTCCTCCCCCGTGTTGGAACGGTGATGTGAATTCTGTCTATGTCTGTGGAGGGAAGCCCCGAGACACCCTTTTTCCAACATTGAAGCTCGTTGCTTGTGGCACGGAGGCCTCTGGGTGAGTGCTGGCCCTATTTGCACTTATTGAAGTGGATTGCAGTGCTTAAATTGACGGTTCTCCCCCTCACGTTGCATGTTTGGAGTGAAAGTGCTGTGTGTGTGTGTGGAAGATTTATTCTCTTTGCCGTGCACTCTCCCCGTGCCATGTTGGTCTACTGTCAGTAACTGGAGCTTGATAATGTCGATCGGCCCCATCTGCTGAGGACTAGAAGGAACAGCATCCGTGAGTCAAACTATACTGCTGTTGAAGTTGATTCTGTTTGTTCTAGAGAAGCTCCGCCCCGCCTGCGACCTTGAGTCTGCTACAACCCCAAGTCCATCTGCATGGTGTGAAGTTATCTGTCCCCTGCAACACACGTGAGAACTGTATACTGCTGTTGAAGTTGATTCTGTCTGTCCTAGAGAAGCTCCGCTCAGCCTGTGACTTTGAGTCTGCTATAGCCCCAAGTCCATCTGCATGGTGTGAAGTTATCTGTCCCCTGCAATACACGTGAGCACTGTATACTGCTGTTGAAGTTGATTCTGTTTGTTCTAGAGAAGCTCCGCCCCGCCTGCGACTTTGAGTCTGCTACAACCCCAAGTCCATCTGCATGGTGTGAAGTTATCTGTCCCCTGCAATACACGTGAGCACTGTACACTGCTGTTGAAGTTGATTCTGTTTGTTCTAGAGAAGCTCCGCCCCGCCTGCGACTTTGAGTCTGCTACAACCCCAAGTCCATCTGCATGGTGTGAAGCTATCTGTCCCCTGCAACACACGTGAGAATTGTATACTGCTGTTGAAGTTGATTCTGTCTGTCCTAGAGAAGCTCCGCTCAGCCTGTGACTTTGAGTCTGTTATAGCCCCAGGTCCATCTGCATGGTGTGAAGTTATCTGTTCCCGGCAACACACGTGAGAATTATATACTGCTGTTGAAGCTGATTCTGTCTGTCCTAAAGAAGCTCTGCTCCGCCAGTTGACTTCGAGTCTGCTGCAGCTCCAGAGCCCACCTGTCTGGTGTGAAGTGTCCATCTTCCTGCAACACACGTGAGAATTGCACACTCTACCCGCGGTGTTGACTCTGTTATCCGTCGCCAAAGCCCCGCCCACCGGTTTGACCCGAGTTCACTGTGCGCCTGTTAGTCTGCCCGCATAGTGAAAAGTGGACCTCTCAAGAGAGTGAAGGTGAGAACTGTGCACGCTGCTTGAAGTCGCCATTCTATTCGTCCCCGAGGAAGCTTGTCCAGGCTGTCGGGGTGAGACAACCGCGTCCCGTTTGACCACCGACCCACCTGCGAAGACTCACCTGTCCCTCACAGGCCACTGCGAACCTTGCACCGGTGTGAGAAGAGGAAGAGCCCTGACCATCTACTCACTTGTGGAAACTCACCTGTCCATCGTATACCCTTGTGAACCCTACATAGGCGTGAGAAGAGGAAGAGCTCTGACCATCTATTCACTCGTGGAAACTCACTTGTCCATCGCCTACCATTGTGAACCCTACATCGGCGCGGGAAGAGGAAAGGCCCCGACCGTCTACTCACCTGTGGAAATTCACCGGTCCGTCGTAGGTCCCTGCGAACCCTGCATCAGTGCGGGAAGAGGAAAGGCCCCGACCGTCTACTCACCTGTGGAAATTCACCTGTCCGTCGTAGGTCCCTGTGAACCCTGCATCAGTGCGGGAAGAGGAAAGGCCCCGACCGTCTACTCACCTGTGGAAATTCACCTGTCCGTCGTAGGTCCCTGTGAACCCTGCATCAGTGTGGGAAGAGTAATAGCCCCGACCGCATACTCACCTGTGGAAACCCACCGGTCCATCACAGGCCACTGTGAATCTTGCACCGGCGTGGGAGTGGGCCCCGGAGACTACTGCATTTCCTCGATTCCTGGGAAGAAGAAGAAAGGAAGATTTTAGTTTAGGTTATTCAAATCATTTTTAACTTAAATAAAAAAGAACTGTTATTCCTTTAAATTCTGTCTCCGTCTCGTCTCTGACACGCTCCTCAGGGTGGTCCTGGTTCAGGGGTGGGCGCAGTCCGGCTTGGCCCATCCCGACCTGTGACACTAAGACAGAACTCAGGGTATATAAGCATGGATGAAACAAAGGAAATTAATGAGATAATTGAAACAGAATAACTAATCAATCAACCAGGGAAAGTAGGTCATGGAGTGATGTAATGTGACAATCTGGTGTGATGTAATGGCAAGTGATTGTTAAGAAATAATCATCAGTCCACATGTCAGTGGTCATCCCAACATTGATATCAGACATAATTTCTGATATTTAGTTGACCAGCACCTGTCTTTTGGAGGCCGCGGTTTCATTAGATCTCTGAGAGATGTTTGTGGGATCATGTAACACACTATCCGCTGAGACCCATATGTAACCCCCAGATTTATTAGGTCTTGCGCTAGGTTAATAAAACCTCTTCCAGCAACCGTATGAAACGACCTAATATCCCGACAGCAAAACTCCACACATTTTTCAGTTCCATTGGATTGTACAGAAGCTGGTACTGACTTGGCTGTTGGAGATAATAGTGTGAAAGAGATGACTGTGTGTTGTTACTAGCGGCTAGGCCTGCTGTTGGACGAGTGCATCCACGATCAGTGTGTCGCTGTAGAGAAGATGTACCTGTCTTTTTGCTGTCGTACGCCAAGACAGCTTCACAAGCTCTACGCTGTACGTAACCGTGGGCTCTTTATTGGTTGAAACGACAAGATCATAATTCTTCCAGAATGTAGCTTTTCCTGCATCATTTCGAACTATAATAAGTTTTCCCTCAGTAATGTTTTGCTTTATCGCACTCATAGTTAATGTTCGCTTCGTCGTCTATTTTGTTTTGACCGGAATGCGCGCGGGAGCTGGGAATACATGCGCAAAACAGTAGATATATATAATGATACCATTTAAATGATAAATAATTATATATAATTATATATATATATATATATATATATATATATATATATATATATATATATATATAATTATTTATAATTTTAATTTTGTATATATATGTACACTACTGGTCAAAAGTTTTAGATCGGTAAGATTTTTAATGTTTTTAAAAGAAGAATATCTTATGCTCACCAAGGCTGCATTTATTTGATTAAAAAAATAAACAAAAACAGTCATATTGTGAAATATTATTACAATTTAAAACAGCTGTTCTCTATGTGACAGTAAAGTGTAATTTATTAGAAACATTCTGATAATTATCAATGTTGAAAACAGTTTTTTACATTTTTATTTCATGATGCTATGATGAATATAAAGTTCAAAAGAACAGCATTTATCTGAAATGGAAAGCTTTTGTAACATTAAACACTACCCTTCAAAAGTTTGGGGTCAGTAAGAATTTAAATTTTATTTTTTGGGGAAAAATAATAAACATTTATTTGTATAGCACTTTTCATACATGGAATGCAACGCAAAGTGCTTCACAAGCAGAAAAAACTAATTCACACAATGTTAATATAATATATATATATATAAATAACAGATAAAATAAGAGACTTATACACAACTTCACATAATAATATTATTGTACTGATAAGCAACTTTAAAAAGGTATGTCGTAACCTGCCTTTTAAAAATATGAATGCTAGTAGCCTCTTTCATTTCATTTGGTAAAGAATTCCAAATTTTTGGAGCATAGTGGCTAAAAGAAGCACCACCTGATCGTTTATGAATAACTGTATTATGTGCCAGAAGATTAGCATTAGAGGATCTTAATCTACGATTTGGAACATATCTTGACAGACAGTCTGAAATGTATAAAGGTGCCAGATTATGCTGAGTTTTATAAACAAATAAAAGAACCTTAAAATCGATCCTTTGATGAACTGGTAACCAATGTAATTCCATTAAAACCAGTGTAATATGTTCTCTCCTTTTTAATTTCATTAGTACTCTGGCTGCTGCATTTTGTATCAATTGTAACTTTGCTATAGAGCCCTTAGGTAGGCCAGTGTACATAGCATTACAATAATCAAGATGAGAGAAGATAAAAGCATGAATGAGTCTCTTAGCATCATCCAAAGATAAAAAAGGACGAATCTTAGCTATATTTCTCAGATGATAAAAACAATTTTTTGTCACTTGATTAATATGAGACTTAAAATTCAGGTCACAGTGCAAAATGACACCTAGGCTTTTTACTTCTTTCTTAGATTGTAAGGCTAAGGGACCCAATCCAGCTTCTATCCTCTCCCGCTCATGTTTTGGGCCCACAATAAGAATTTCAGTTTTGTCTTCATTCAATTTCAAAAAAATTGTGTTCATCCACTTTACAATGCTGGACAGGCAATCAGCCAGCCTCTCTAATACAACAGTATCTCTTAGCTCAACTGAGATGTATAACTGTATATCATCAGCATAAAGATGATAATTCATGTCGTATTCCTGAATTATGCTGCCCAAGGGGAGCATGTATAATGAAAATAAAACAGGCCCAAGAACTGATCCTTGTGGAACACCATGTATTATTTCATGTGTCTTTGATATACAGTCACCTATATTAACTAAAAAGTTCCTTTCTGTTATGTATGTTTTGAGCCAATTTAAAACATTACCAGAGAGACCGACAAGCTTTTACAGTCTGTTTAACAGAATACAATGATCAACTGTGTCGAATGCTGCACTTACATCTAAAAGGATTAAAACTGAGGAATTGCCTTTATCTGTATTTAATCTCAGATCATTTACTACCTTTAGTATTGCTGTTTCCGTATTATGACCTTATCTGAAACCTGACTGATATTTCTCCCGAATATTATATTCATCTAAAAAATTATTAAGCTGCTGCAATACAACTTTTTCTAGAATCTTACTTAAAAAATTATATGTTAGAAATTGGTCTGTAATTATTAATGAGAGAACAATCCAGGTTTCTTTTCTTTAGAAGTGGCTTCACAACAGCACATTTAAAAGCATTAGGAAAAATGCCTGTCTCCAGGGAACAATGAACTATATCAAGGATGTAGTTTATCAAACAGTGCGATACCTCTTTAAAAATTACTGTTGGTATAGGGTCAAGATAGCTGGAAGAGGAATTTAGCTGAGAGATAATTTGCAGAAGATTTTCTTTATTAACTGTCCTGAGTATTTCCATTTTGTGGTGTGGAGAACTTCCCAGTTCATCCATAGGAAAATTATCAGTATGATCAATAGCAGATCTGATCTTTATTATTTTTATTATTAAAAAACGTAGCAAAATCTTCACACATAGTTACCGAGGGCTGATCTAGCCAATTATATGGTTTGTTATTTAAAAGACGATCTATAGTAGAGAAAAATATTCTGGGATTTTTATTATTTTCGTTAATAATTTTCGAATAGAATTGTTGTCGTTCAGAGCGCACTGTTTTTGTATATTCTGAGATGTTAAACAAAAGAAACTCACGTTGAACAGTTAATTTAGTTTTTCTCCATAGACGCTCTGATTTACGGCATTCCCTCTTAAGCCGACAGATGCGTTCATTTTTCCATGGCATATTTTTAGATATCGATCTTTTTTAATTTTCTCTGGCGCCACTATATCAAGAGTTGATTTTAAAGAGGCATTAAAAATATCAATCTTATCATGTACAGTAGGCATTTCACTCAAAGATAAAGGCGTTTGTAGAATCTCATTAATAAAAGACTCAGAAGTTAATGTATTAAAATAACGTTTTTTAATTATTTTATTTTTGTGATGAAGTAAAGTATTAATTTTATAATCAAAAAATAATCAAAAATGATCTGAGATTGCTAAATCATTTATTTCATTTAAATTAACATTAATGCCATGTGAAATTATGAGATCAAGCGTATGTCCTTTATTATGTGTCGGTCCATTGACATGTTGTATAAAATTAAAATAATTTAAAACCTCTAAAAACTCAACTTTGTTATCGACATGGATATTAAAATCACCCACAATCAGGATTTTATCATAGTTGGTAACACAAAGAGTTAAAAGTTCAGAAAACTCAGATATAAAGCACGGGGTTTGCTTAGGAGGTCGATATATTATTACAACTAAACATTTGCTTTCTAGTATTTCTATTGCTAAATACTCAAAAGTAGTAAATTCATCGAAAACAATCTCTTTACAGGCCAGTGACTGCAAAACTATAGCGGCTACTCCGCCACCCCTCTTGCCACAGCGAGCCTTTTGCAAGAACGTATAAGCTGGTGGGCATGCCTCAATAAGGGATATAGCCCCATTCTGATCAAGCCATGTTTCAGTTAAAAACATACAATTTAACCTTTTTACATACAATTGTATGTAAACCCCATTTCAAAACACTGCCATTGAAAATGACACTCCATGAGCTGATTGGCCGATACATGTGTCACCTGACCAAACACCTCAATGGTTCATTGTTAACACTTCAATCTTTTTCAGTTTACTGTTTTTTGTGAGCATATTTGTGTTCAGTCCAGTGTAAATATTTCTGCTGTGCATATGTTGCACTGACTTGTTTGGTGAAAAAAAAAAAAATAATAATGTTTCAACAGCATGTGTGTGTCTCTGCAAATATTTCTGTGCATGTGAACAATCTGAAGAAATTTCTACAATTTGAACTATTTTAGTATTATGGCAAAGCATACTAAAGATGAGAGTGCTCTTCATTACGCCCAACAGTGTGTAGTTGGTTAGACAACAATCTGGTAATATGAATGAAGTGTGTGCCATTTCGTGCAAAAGTTTGATTTTGATAATGCTATATGTAGTTTTGTTTGCAGTGCTTCATTCTGCAGGATATGTTGGGTATTTTGCAGTTTGGGTGTGTGGTTTTGTGAATTGTGAAAAGTATTTTGATAAAACCAGCCTAGTTTGCAAAATTGTGTGTTAGCAATTGGAAAAAAAAAAACATAAGTTTATTTCATTCTGTTCATCACGGGACAACTGAAAGATGATCTGCTCTTCAGCGCCTCCTGGTGTGTGTGAGGAGTGATGACAGTAATAACACACTGATTACTCTCTCGCGCCCCCTGTGGACACTGCGGGAACTACAGGTGACTGACAGGAACTACTCTGAAGCTGCGATTAATATAATGCAAAACAAAGGAACTAAATATTAGCCTAACCAGCGTGGTTACTGTCAGAATAATAAAGAAATACATATTTTTACAGATACATTTTATAATCAGCGATATGCAGCATAACAACTTAAATATTATATCTTATTACAATCAAAAAATAAATGGAGCAGTGTCTTCCACAGTCTTACAGAATACGTATAAATTAAAAAAACAAAATAAAACAGAGTATGAAGAGGAGAAGGTTATATCAAAGATCATAACACTTGAAGGCTTATCAGAAACTGGCCTAACAGAACTTGCAGAGCTCCAATCTAAATTACATAGTATTTATAAATACAAAGCTGAAGGCTCCTGTGTTCGTTCGAGAAGGAAACGGCTAGAACAAGGAGAACAGAGCTCTGCTTATTTTTTAAAAATGGAAAAACACATCTCTAGGAATCTTAAATTAATGGCATTTTGACAGATAATTCTAAGGAAATTGCCTCTTTTTGTAGTAATTTTTGAGAACTTTTCTTCAGCCTTCCTTTTCTTTCAGTCATTAAACACAGACTCAATCTGGATTCATGAGAAAAAAGACACATAGAAAACAATATCAGACTTTTTATAGATTTATTAGACTAAAGTGAATTAGTTAATAATGACTTTTTATTCTTTTTGTAGATTTTTACAAAGCTTTTTACTCGAACACGAGTTTATTTTTCTATCTCTCCAAAAGCTTGGGTTTGGTGACCCATTCTGCAAATGTATAATAACTCTTTATAATAATGCCAACTATTCCATTAACCTTGAATCAGGAACCTCGCCTAGATTTCAAGTGTCGAGAGGAGTTGGTCAGGGTTGCCCTGTAACCCCTTATTTATTTCTTATGGCTGCACAACTTCTTTCCTCCTTTACCTCATCTAGGCTGCTGCTATCATGTCCCTGACATGTGTTTGTGTCTAATTCTCAAGCTTTCCTGGATTTCTGAGGTCTCCGGTCTAACTGGGTGTTACCGACCCATTCTAAAAATGTGTTTATATGGGGTGCGTCTGTTTTTCCTTCAACACTTCTAAAAAGGAAAAAAGAATGGACTTACCACAAATACTGAAGGAAGAGAAGATGATCAAACCTCTTGTTGGTTGAAAAATCCCAATATTTTCCCCTGAAAAGACGCCTGAGTTGCGAGATCACGTCGGGGTCACCACTTTATAAGGCCCTGCCCAATCAGTCCAACGACAGGTTCTGATAAGCGGGTGAAGGTTTACTGCGTGTTACTGTCTTTACAGCGTTCAGCTAATTCATTTAATTACCTCTTTGTTTCATCTGACTCCAAAAATAAGAAGCGTTAACCTGATGTTTGTTAATCATTACATTTAGGAGAATGTTTGATTATTCTATTTACCGCTTTATTGAAATTACACCCGTTCATCCGGATTCCTGTAACACTTCGAGTCTCACACCGGCCGGGTATACGATCTCATAATCACAAGCTCGTCAGTTTCGGCCATTAGACAGAGGCGATGGACTAATATCCTAGACGGCCGTACTCCACTTTGCTCATTCTAGAATATATTATTCAGTCCCCATAGATCTGAACACACTTAATTAAGGTAAGATTATATCTAACCAGAGGTCACGACCTTTACCATAGAACCAAGCTGACCAACTTACTGTAACTACTACTAATGGTAACTCTGTATAATCATGCTGTGATTTCCCATGTACACTTAGTTAGAATAATACTATACAATAATCAGTGGTTGAGGCTCACCCTATTTAGATTGGTCTAACAACACTCTGTCGTTCTAAACAGAAAACCCATTATTAGCCTCTACAGTCTAAGTATACATTGACTAATGCCGATGTGTTAGTCGGATCTCTAAAGCTTCAGTCGGTGTGCTCCTCTGCTCCACCCAAGCTGGATTCCAGTCCGCTTACTAACCTGAGCCTAGAATTGTGGTGTTATGGATTTAACGTAATCTAGAGTTAATAATTTCACAGCAAGTCAGAATAAATCCAAATGTAACAATTTATTATAAGTCAGGTAAATATATCATGCCAATTACATAATCAATTCAAAGATAATCAATACAATAACATCAAATGCTCAGAGATAAAGAGTAAAAGATGCATACCTGACATTAGAAAAATACATAATGCCAAGCGTCTGAGGACAGTCAGTATTACGGGCTGATCTGGCTACTAAATCTTGAAGCATTTTTCTTCAAAGCATTTGACCAAGACAAAACATCCCCCAATGTGGGGAATGAACTTACAATAGGAATTTGCATTGACTAGCGTTATAGACATAGGTAGTTCACACTTTGTCGAGGAACAGGAGGAAGTTTGGATGAAGGACCCTGGGAAACAGTGCACACCCAGTAAGCAAAGCATCTCTAAACCATTATTACCATTTGGTTTACTTCTGTGGAGATGAGACCGTTGTACAGTCGCACTGAGACATTTTAAATGATACCAAACATGACTGTTAATTCACTTGTATTGACATAGAACATTATCATTTTTTATATCATCTTTTCAAATGTGAAGGAAGGACAGGAGGGACAGAAGCGTTCCCGCACCTTCACTCTGTGGGGTGTGGAGACAAATGGCAGTGTGTGTTTGTGTTGTCCATATCTCAGGAGATCAGAGGATCTGAGTTCCTGTTTGTCTGACACCCTGAATCCCCTTATTTATTCCTGATGCTGCACAACTTCTTTCCTCCGTTCTTTCGAGTAGTCATCTGCAACGTATTACTACAACAAACATATACTTATTAGTCAGCTAGCTGACGACACTACCCTGTTTTTAAAAGATAAATCTCAGATTGTGATTGCCATCCAATGCATACATTTTTCTCTAAAGCATCCGGTTTAAATCTAAATCTTAATAAATGTGAGCTGTCAAAACCTGTCCTTCTCTTTATGGTATTCCAGTTCAGTCACAGGAGACCTATCGGAGTGTATCCATATGTAAAGATGATAAAGTCAGATGCAGACTGAACTTTGACCCAGTTGTTGGGAAAGCTAAAAGGAAATTAATTTCATGGTTACAGAGAGATTTATCTCTGAGAGGACGAACCCTTATTGCTAAAGCTGAGGGCGTCTCGGGAATGACTGACCCTGCTCTCTCCTATACGTGGATGAATCTGCATGTGCAGATATTGACAGAATGCTATTTGACTTTCTGAGGAAGCATAAGAGGCAGTACATTTCTTCCTCCTCTTACTATCAACCTAGTGGAGTCATGGGTGGACAAAGACTCAAAAATACCTAGGTCCATCCTCCTGAAGGGATACAGCAATTGGATTGAGGGGTATATCCACGATGTTGAAGGTAAAAATCAACTTTTTTCGGCTTTCTTGTGCGGTTAGCTTAGCGAGCTGACAGAGCTAATATTGCCGAACGGGCTAGTAAAGTTATGCTGAAAGTATGTACTGATTATCTATGTGATGACAATATTAGCCGATTCAAAAACAGTTAACTGTAGTATTTGATGTATGTGATACCTGTGGTTTACAGTGAAGAGAAACGAAGCAGGCTGTAGTGTTAGGGCGCTCGATGTGAAAGAACGAGGTACCTTACACCATGAAGGTATTCTGTATTTTTGTTTGCAATGTTCTGCAACCTCCATGTTCAAAATGGTTCATATGAAGTTCAAGGTTTTAGTTCGTTTTTTCAACCTTTTGTGTTGGTTCATACTAAATACCAGGTGTTTCGGGTATAACAAGTCATTACAGAGTGTACAGGTGATATGAATGTAGGTTAATTGATATGGATAAGTGGTTGTTCCAATGTGAGTACATTTGTTTATACAAGTATTAGTATAAGTAAGTTACTGGGGAAAAAAAACAGGTTAACCATTTTTCCCTCCACTTATTGTTTTTACTAATATAAATGCATGTACTTGTAGCCTGTACATTTAAACAAACACATTCAGTATAATGTAATTTATTTATAAACCATTTCCAGGGATGTAAACAATAGCAATAGGCTGACATTCCCTGTTTTACTATTTTAATTTCTCCATTAAAATGATAAAAAGTTCCACATTTGGATAATAACGTTATGACAGTCGTGTTAATGTTGGTTAGAACTGAAGTGTCTCCAACTGTTGTTTGGAAAACAAACATGAAATGTTCATGGGTTAGTAGTGACATCAGAATTGTATTAGTATCCTAATGGTGCGTTCACACCGGACGCGAATAGCGCGTCAGGCGCGAGTGATTTCAATGTTAAGTCAATGCAAAGACGCGTTACGCGCGTAAAAAATTCCTGCGGCGCGAATGAGGCGTAGAGCGCGGCGCGGTAGACGCGAATACGCCTCATTCGCGCGTCAAGTTCGCGCGAATGGCGCGAATTGAGCGTCTGGCGCGTTAAGCGCGTTACGCGCGAATGTTTTATGTAGTGTTTTTTGTGCATTCTCGCGTTTGACGCGAATTCGCGTCTGCCGCCCGACTTGAAAAATCTGAACTTCTGCGTCAATTCGCGCCGCGTTAACCAATCAGGAGCCTGCTTGCTGCTGTCACGTGGTGAAGTGACAGTTTATAATGTTATTTTATGTTTGGCCTCGATAAATTATTTTGTAATATGACTAAAATGCTTGGTGTGCAAAGCAAATCCTTCACATAAAAACTCGATTTCAATATATGAGAGATACTCATTTTGTATTGAATGCTATTTATTCCATATCTATTCTAGATTATATGAAACATTATTATTCTAATGTAAAGACAACAAACACAATTTAGTGTATTCAAACTTTTAAAAAAATCACAGGACAGGTTTCACTTTTGGAGGCTGGCTCCATTTATTATCAAAACAAAAATAAATGACAGATTAGGTGGGTGCGGGCGAGGGTGAACCTCACGCCGGGCTGTAGAGCGCGGGCTCGTCAGGCAGCGACCACTCGAGGCCGAGGCCTTATACGGCCTACGCTGTCCTCGTCAGCGTCCTCACCGTTATGTCCACCAAACCTAGCTCCTGGAGCAAATTGTGAAACTCCTGAAACCCTCTGGAGGGTCTGGTGGACCCGAGTACAGCGACGATGTCCCCTACGCAGCTGTTTCTGCTCTCCAGAGCATATCCGAGCGGTGACTCTCTCGATTAATGCTAATGCTAATGCTCGATAAACATCTAAAAAAGATGGCCGCCAAAACTTTCACCTCTGACGCGCGTAAATTTCGCTTCAAACTTTTGTTTTTACGCGCGTTAGACACGCGAATTAACACAAAGTGGTCAAGCGTCAAACTAGACGCGGTAGACGCGAATTTGACGCGCTATTCGCGTCCAGTGTGAACGCACAGTTAGTCATTACTCTGAAAAACACTGGTATTTGGCAAGTCCTGAAATGTTTCAAGAATCCCCCCCTTCAGTGATAATACTGACTTTGTTACTAACAATATTTTCTGCTGTTTTTTTGCAGGTGGATCTGTCTTCAGAAAGCCCATATATCCAAGACACCCACTGCACTTGTAAAGCAGGATTGGGGAACAGCAACCACTTACTGGGACAACTGTACACACTGGCTCACTACCTAAAAATGGGGCACAAATCTGTACCGCCCAGAACAAGTAGAACCAAATGTTTATTGCCCAGTCCTTCTTCCATTGCCCTGTGGTGAATTTGAAGATAAACTGAGGGAAAACATAAAAACATTAGGAAGCAAAAGCCACATGTTGAAATGATTAACAGCTGGAAAGCAACAGAAAGAACTGGTCTCCACAGCGTTTGGTGAGCTACCTTTAGGGTCTGTTTTAACCTACCAGTTACCCCAGCAGACAGAGTCCTTTGAAGAGCACCCTACACTGCCTCTGCCTCCACAACCACGCTCCTACACAACTGTTTTAAACCAGAGAGAACATGATTTCTATGGAGGTTTGATAATTACACCAGAGGAATCACTACACCTGGAAAGTGGAACCAGGGACCAAAGCAGCACCACTTGGCATCGACTACGTGCAGAGAGGATTACATCAACATCTTTCAAGCAAGTCTGTTGTAGAGTTAAAGACTTTGAAAAGTTAGCTGCTAACATGACAGCTAAACAAACAGTTCAAACAAAAGCAATGAAAAGAGGCATACAACTTGAAGCTGTTGCTGCTGCAGTTTATGAAGAACTCACTGGAAACAAAGTGTTCCCTTGTGGCTTAATAATTAATCATCATGCCCACATCTAGGAGCCTCTCCTGACAGGAAAGTAGTTGACTTGTCAAAGGATCCAGTCCACGGACTTCTTCAGATAAAATGCCCAAACAAAGACAGTTTCAAAGACTGCTCATATTTGAGAAGTGCAGCAGGAACTACACTTTAAAAAAGACCCACGAGGACTACTATCAAGTTGTTGGACAAATGGGGATTAGTGGGTTTACATGGAGTGATTTTTTTGTAAGATGATAACCACATTGAACACATCTATTTCAACAGAGATGAATGGGAGGAGATGAAGGGTAAACTTATTTTTTCTTGTTCATCTGTTTCTTGCCTGCTTTGTGCAACAAGAGAGTGTAAACAGAATCAAAATCAAAACCAAAACGACCTTGTGCTATGACCTGTAATGTCATTAACTTCTGTCTGTGAAACAATTTTTTTAAATACAGCGTAAATGTGATCAAACAAATCGAACAGTCGTGCAGAAATGTTATTTATTGTTTTTAAATATTTACATTTTCAGTTGTAATATTCTTTAATATGTTTTTATATAATTCTTAAATGTAAAATGTAAAAATGTTAATAGAGAAATGTCTTTACAAAGAAAGAAAGATTAAAGGTAAACATACTCAGTTGAAATGTGTATTCTTATGTACACTTACAGGGATAGTTCACCCAAAAGTAAAACTCTGTCATCATTTACTAACCCTAGAGTTGTTCCAAACCTGTATGAGTTTCTTTCTTCTGCAGTAAGAAAAAAGGAAAAAGTATTAAAGTATTAAAGTAGATCAAGTGTTGATCTAAATAGTCTTTATAATGAAGTACAAAAAATCATGACACTTGTTAATACAAATATTTTTTTGTATACAATTTAACAATATATAATAACATGTTGTTTGAGGAAAACAGAGGCTTGTAAATCTCTGCCGCTCGTCAAAACTACAAATGTGTGTCTGTCAAACGCAGGAAGACTGAAGGAGTTTCCAATAAAGGCAGAAAGAAAGGTAAAATAAACATGTTACGTCTGTAAAGTATTGTTTCCACGACTTAAACCCTAATTATCATCCCAAACATTTAATCTTTCACTCTGAGCATTAAATCACATAACCACATATTATTTATTTATTTACAACACAAGATTATCAGCAAGAACCTTTTACATCCATTTATTCCAATGAACAAATGATCATTTCACCTCTATAACTGAAATAATTATTCATTTAGTCTCATGTTGAACAAACACTGAGAATGTGCAGAATTTACTGCTTCAGTGATTTGATGTAATACAAGAAAAAAATATGGTATGTAATCATAATTATGATACAAAAAGTTAGAAATGAATAAACACACATTGACTGAAATAATCGGGTAAATGTCAGTTATCCTGAAAACATGAATGCTAAAACGGTCTCTAATCGTCTAATTGTGTGAAGTGGAATATAAATGAAAACTTCTTGTTTATTGATCTGAGTGTTGCTGTAGTGCTGGATATCAGTCATGTGATCATCACGGCCCAATCACAGCCACCGTACTGATATTCAGATCAACAGCACTCTTACTCATGTGATATGGATTAAATATTGGAAACATGATGAAAGCAGGAAGATCCAGATCTACAGGAGTGACGTTTACTGACTATTGACCGGTAAGATCCTCAGAGAGCCAAAATTACAACAGAAGAATGGAAAGAGTGTGTGAGTGAAGGTGATTGTGAATGTGTGTAGATGTGTGTTAGTTACAGGATCAGAGAACGACACCGTTCCTCCGTCATAGTCCAGATTCACTCTCACACGATCAAGCTTCTGTTTAACACGAAAACCAGGACCTAAATACACTCCGAACTGAGGAATATACGTCACACACCAGACATCAGTGTTGAAGAAAACGCATCCCTTCCTCTTGATTGATGCTGTAGTTACTCCAAGTCTCCAGGCTGAACCCTCTTTAATCTCCACATCCCAGCAGTGTGTTCCTGAGTTAAAACCCTCTGAACCCAGAACACACTCATTATAGTCAAATCTCTCTGGATTATCAGGAACAGGTTGACATGAGCTGTTTCTCACACTGGTCAGATCATCAGACAGGACGAGATATTCATTCACAGTGTTTGGATCCAGAATCACAGGAGCTGATGAGACACAATCAACAGATGCTTTTATTCTGATCTTCATATAATGATCAAGAGTGACCCAACACAGATTATTATGAATTATGACACTCGTCCTGTTGATCAAACACATTTTCCTCTGATCACTGTCAGTGCTGTTATTAGTTTCACACTCGTTTTTATCATCAGCGTTTAACGGCATCAACTACAAACATTAAATATGAGATTCAGACATTTGTGTCCATCAAGAGAAACTGATACTTTGGGAAAGTTAAATAACAATAAATCAATGAGATCTGTGTAGATTTATGCTGTAGATGAAGAACTGTAAGTGTGTGTCTGATCTTCAGCAGCATCTGATCATCTTCATTTTATTGGCTCTTATAGTCTGTGTTTTGTTTTATATTAGTTTATTATGACTGTCAGTTGTGTTTGACTTACAATCATGAATCACCTTCAACACTTCCTAGCCACACCCTAGCAACCATTGTCGAGCACCCTAGCAACCCAAATCCAAAGAGGGATCTTCTAATCAAGCATCCTTTGAAGTAACAAGCCAGTAACAGTAACAGTAGTCTATGTCATAGAGGAGTCTATCTATCTATCTATCTATCTATCTATCTATCTATCTATCTATCTATCTATCTATATATCTATCTATCTATGCATGCTAATCATGTTAGCACAATGCTAACAACATGTTAATTATGTTAATCATGCTAGCATCTTGCTAGTATTGCTAGCATCTAGATAGTATTAGCATCATGTTAATAATTCTAACCATCTAACAAAAAGCAAACTGTTCTTTCTATCTATCTATCTATCTATCTATCTATCTATCTTGTCATGAAGAACCTATAACTCTCCACCCATCCGTCATGTCCAGCTCAGATCTCCTGCTGTCAGACTCACTGTTTTGGACGATGTCCTGCATCTTCTTCCAGACTCTGAACGGCAGGTTGCCCAAGTATCGTGGCACATGAATCAAAGCTCCAGAAGCCATCTGTGGATCCGGCTGTGAGCTCTGGACTCTGGAAGAACATTCAGGAGTCAGAACTGCAGTGGCTTTGGATCAGAACCAGAGAGACCAGAGACAGGAGCAGATCACTCACCTTTTCATTGAGACTGGAAACTCCTGCAGAACAAACACACCATTTATCATCAAGAACTCAATCAATCATCAATCAATCAACCAATGATCTGAAATCAGACCTTCAGAAAGCAGACGTCATTGGCTTTCATCATCTCCTCCATGTCTTTGATTGTGTGTGAAAGAGCTGAGATGTGTGTGTTCATCTCCTCCAGCTTCTCCTTCATCCTCTGCTTCTTCTGCTCCTCTTCCTCCCTCAGTGCAGTGACTGTAGCTTCTTCTTCATCTCTGAGAAACTGATGAAGCTTCTCAAACTGCTGTTTAATCTGACGCTCTGTGTGCTCAGCTTGAGACTGAAATCAAAGCACATTCACTTCAATCATCTCAATCGACACACATCGTTAATATCCAAGATAAACTCGGATACCCGACATAAAACGGATCCAGAAGCAGAAGCTGCTAGTCATTTACAGAAATAATAAACTGGAATCCATTATATCAGATCATAACTGTATATAGTGATCCAACAGCTGTAATGAAAATGACTCTCATTTCTGTTTCCTCACCTTGATGTGTTGAACTGTTTTCTCAAACTCTGCTCTCATTTTTTCATTGCATTTCATTTTCTCTTGTAAGGGCTTCAGTGCTGTATTGAGCTCCTCCTAGAATTGAACAAAAATACATTAAAACACCAGATTACAGTGAAGAGAAGACAATACAGTGATATGATCATATAATGCAGTGAAAAAGTATTTGCCCCCATCTCATCCTAAATTGATTCAGAAATTTAAACCTACCATATAACAAAGGCAACCTGAGTAAACACAAAGTACAGTTTGTAAATGACAGTGTTATTTATTGAAACAAAAAAGTTCTCCAATACCAACTGGGCCGGCGTGAAAATGTATTTGCCCCCGTAGTTATTACAGTTTTTCTCAGTCGCTTTGGTGCATTTCTCACATCACTATTTACATTTGCACAACAGTTAATGCCGTTCTCAAAACAATTAGTACAAACTGCAAAACCTAGTTGATAACCTGCAAAAGCGCGTCACTTGCTCACAATGGAGATAGCTCATTCCTCAAAAGCAAGTATTCATGTCAATGAAAGTGTCAGTGTCATCAAGATGAAAAGTCCTGACACCATTGTTTATGAACAAGAGAGTCAAATGGCTTTGTCATGTTTTCATTATGACAGTATACTCTGTAAATGTTTTCCAATGCAAAAAAGTCAGATCTTGGTGACACTACCTGAGAATGCTCAAGACAGCACTATATACTATTTGCACAGCCATTTGAAAAATACAGTAAAGTTACACATTACTGTATTTAGTGAGGTAACTGAGTACAAGACACTGAATATGTATGTTTCACATTTTTACTGCATATGCTCTTTGCAATTCTAATTTGTTCACAGCATTGTGCAAAAGAAAAAATACACCCTTATTTACAACAAACATAAACTCCCTTTGGGTAGAGCTGTGCACAACTTAAACAATATTGCAGTACATATTGGAACTGAACATACAACATACACAGTACTGTAATCATTCATGCACATCCAGACGTTCCTCATCAGTGAAAGCTGAGATTCACCTGAGAGAAATTGTTCAATTTAGGAGACATTTTCAGGGAAAAAAAAGATTTAAAAAAATGTGTAAAATTTGCTTGACAGATTTTGACAACTAGTTCAACATTTTTGTATGTAATGACTCAAGCAATGAAATGAGGACTATTAGTTTTATATGGAATGACTATTCAGCATTCACAAGTATAGTTAATTTTGACTGACATGACATAAGCAAATGATAATGTTATAAAACAGCAGAGAGTTGTATGAAAGCAATTGATGCATGTCCAAAAGCATTTGCAATTTGTTGGAAGGAATGAGAAACTGCTACTATGATGTGCACAAATGACTAAATGTTGTGGAGGTTGAACTAACTGTTGTGCAAATGTAAATAGTGATGTGAGAAATGCACCAAAGCGACTGAGAAAAACTGTAATTCCTCAAATCTATGAAACTGCATTTATAATGTAGTTCAGCTGGACTGAACACAACCAGTCCTGATCACTGCAGCCCTGTTCAATCAGATCAATACTGAAGCCTGATTGGTTCACATTTGTACAGACAAAT
Organism: Leuciscus idus; assembly: GCA_021554675.1. Classification (NCBI taxonomy): domain Eukaryota; kingdom Metazoa; phylum Chordata; class Actinopteri; order Cypriniformes; family Leuciscidae; genus Leuciscus; species Leuciscus idus. Next base: position 2,055,101 of record CM038639.1, on the reverse strand, counting down.
GGCTTTTCAGCCCCCCCCAAAAAAAAAAAGCTGACGGGGTCGACTGCATATTTAAGTCGTGCTGAAAACTGTTTTCATCAGAATTGTTCTCCTTCAAATGTGAAGATCATCTCCTCGCTGTCTCCAAAGAGAAGAAGACAGGAGCCTTTCTGCTCTCCGTTGAAACAAGCCTCAACTAGCGGATTAACTGACTCACTGCTTCTCCTCTGGGCTATCCGGCAACTCTTCAAGAGACAATGTCACTATTAAAAGAGCACATTTGAGCGACATTTGTTGCAAAATGCCGTGCCACGAGTGTTGCTCCTGCAGGGCTCCCTGCTTCCCTCATCTGGAGCGAGTGCCATGGTTTCATTTGGCGGCTTCGAGGAGGACTTTGATGACACTATGTCTCTGAAGCGGAGGACTGAGCAAACTCTATTATAAGTCATGGTGCGCTCCCTAATCATCACGCATCCACTATTCCTCTTCGTCTGCCCTCAACTTGTTTGACGGTGTGGAGGAAAAAGGGTACACCAAGCTTCCCCCATTGGGAGAGACCATCGCGCATGCCTCGTCCTATGTGCCACTAAGTCTACGGCCCAAGCGATTGGTCGTACCATGGCCAGTTTGGTGGACCACCTTTGGCTGAACCTGACGGAGATCAATACAAGACAGCCCTCCTTGACTCCCCGTCTCTCTCTCGGGTCTGTTCGGTTCTGCAGTGGACGGCTTCGCTGAGCGTTTTACAGACCCAGAAGTCGTCATAGATGATGCACCACTTCAAATAAAAAACAAACACCTTTTGCAAAGAGCATTCTTCCTCTTCATTATCCTATTGCAAGCATCAGCCCCCCCACCACAGCTGCAACTCTTCAACCCCTCGCCGCCCAGAGCCAGGCTTGGGAAGCTTTTACCGGCATGTCAGATTGGGTTTTAGAAATAATCAAACGGAGTTACTCGATCCAGTTCTCTCGCAGGCTCCCCTGCTTTAGGAGTGTGACTAACACTTCAGTCACTTCTTCCTCGTTCCTCGATTTGAGATGTCTGAACCGCGCTCTGTTAAGACGGACATTCAGAATGCTAATGCTAACTTTGAAACAAATCCTCTCACAGATCTGATTGGTTTATCAGTGGATCTGAAGGACGCATACTTTCATATCCAGATAGCCCCTCATCACAGTTCTTGAGATTCACGTCCGAAGGAGTGGCTTACCAAAATAATACAGTCCTACCATTCTGACTGTCTCTTGCTCTGCGCACTTTTATGATATTCGTGATGCGGCCCTCTCCCCCTGAGACAGATGGAGATCACCTCCTGAATTACCTCAATGATTGACTGCTTTTAGCCCAATCGAAGGAGGAACTCTGCACAGTAACCAGATCGTTTAGTAACTGGAACGATCTGTGTTTATGACTCGTTGTGGTTCTTTATATGTGAATGAAGAAACATTTGTCTTACCTTATATGATGAAACCACTTCACTGATGGGTCTGAATTTATGATTGTCATGTTGTCTTGAATCTCTGCACACTAAACACACAGGCTGTTTGTCCTCCAGACAGAAGAGTTTGAGTTTCTCACTGTGTAAACTGCAGATCTCCTCAGACCCTGATGAACGCCTCTCATTTCTCTCCTTCAGGAACGACTCACACAAGTTTTTTAACGCAAGATTAAATGGAGGATTAGATCTTGAGGATCTTCTCCTGCAGACAGGACACTCCTGAGCTTCCTTGGTTCTCCAGTACTGTTGAAGACACTCTTTACAGAAACTGTGACTACAGGATAAAATAACAGGAGCCTTGTAGATTTCATGACACACAGGACAAATATAATCATCTTCAGCTGCTGAAGCCATTTTCACTGTTTGAGCTCCAGCAATCTAAACTTTACTTTCACTTTCTGATCGACGGTTTCAAAAATGAATCACCATGAGAATCACAAAGATCAGAAACAAACTTGTTCAGAAACAAACTTCTCAAATTCTTCTGTAAAGTTTTTCCCTTCGTACTCCACTGATCACTGATTCTTTATTGCTTTTGTCGAGACAAAGTCAGCATGGCAGAAAAGAGAAATAACAAGTCAGTCTCTTCCTGGTTAGTGTTGTAAGAGGGTGGAGCTTCTGATCAAGTTAGTGTGTTGAAACAGGTCAAAGAACAACATCAGGGGCCCGTTCTTCGTACGTCGCTAACTCAGTTAGCTGGATTTGATTATTGGCGATTTGGCATGATCTTGGATTGTTTGGTTCTTCGACGCTCATCCTGAACTTGCTGTCATAGCAACAGGTCCGTAAGCTTAAACCTGCTCGGGAGCAGCTTATTTCATGTTAACAGGATTAGACTGCGGCTTTATAAGCGGAGCTGATACGGGAAGTCCAGCGCAGCGCGATTGTGCACTTTCTGAGATATATATTTTTTCTCGTGACTCGTGAGATTGTCGTTTACATTATTAATTTGTTGGAAACGCACATTTATGTTCGAGTTGTCGGAGTCTGGCTTTAACTACAGCATAAACTGTTTGCATTGCCCTAAGATTATTTGCGAGTGGCTCTTTCCTTTACACTATTGGAGATGCGGAGAACTTGATGGAAAGTGCTGTCTGTCGTGTCATTCGGAGTTTACCTGGTGCTTTTAGGTTTAAAAAAACAGTTTTAGGTTTTTTTTGTGGCATTTCCAAGCCATTTAAGACCCAATGTTGTAAAGCAGTTTTTTTTAAAGCAGTTTTTTTAGGCTATCATAATTTTTTTTATGAAGATCATGCAATCATGACCATGCCGATTACAGTATATGTCACTCAGGCTTCACTAACGTGACTGGTACCATAGACTACAGGCTACCATAGACTGCCATAAAGGCCTCAATGAAGGGGATTATGTGAACAGAAAGGGGGTTCACAATGTAAATGTGCAGCCCAGTTACTATTGTGATTCTTAATATTCCAGATTAGTAATATTATATCAAATTAAAAAAAGGCAGTTGACTAAAATCTTCCATATCACAAATGTGAAAGCAAAATGGCCAGGATCTGTGTATGACTTAAGAATTTTCAGAGATTCACATTATGCACATTATTTGAAAGTGGTGAGAAAAGTTCCACAATTAAATATCAAGCTCACTGTATTACATACACTTATGCTGATCCTGAACAGAACTGCATTTTTTCATAGGTGATTATGACATGTTCCTGCCTGCAGACAGGTGTTTTATGACCCCATTCCCTGACCCAAACCAGTTACAATGCAGCTCTAGCCAGGACAAGGGTACACAATGAAATGAACTTTGGCTAAAGGGAAGATTTCAGTGTCTGAACAGTCTGAGGGTTGCACACCTGACAGGGCCTGTGACATTGTTGCATGTGCCATATTACACAACATTGAATAAAAAAATAAATAAAAAAAAAAAAAAACACTTTTCATTAAATGTTTAATAAAAGACAAATATGCTTCCTTGAGTTTTATTTCAATTGTTCTTTGTAAAGAAAAGCCAGTGGTCAAGTGCCTGCAACAAGAGATATTAGACACATGCCTCATGCAACAAATAAAAAGGAAAAGTTGTCTATCCACTGCCCACCTGTAGGCCTATGTCTCCTCTGTCTGTGCACTCTTCTGTAGGCCTTTCTGTAGATGTGGAATCCTGCAGCTTATATTGCAGCCATAAAGCATCAGAGCCGGACAGTAACGGAGTACATTTACTTGAGTACAGTACTTAAGTACAATTTTGAGGGATCTGTACTTTACTCGAGTATCATTTTTGGGGAGTACTCATGACTTTACTCAAGTACATTTGAAAGGCAAATATTGTACTCTTTACTCCACTACATTTCTATCCATAACTGTGAGTACCCGTTACTTCTTCTAAAAAAAAAGGAAAAAAGAAACATCTCGGAAACCCTCAATTTGTTGTTTCCCTCTCAAATGTGATTGGATTGTGCAGGCGCCACTGATTGGGACAGCCTATCAGCAATCACCTTCAGCTTTCCGCCAAAGTCAACTCCATGGTCAGATTTAGATAAGAGACGAAACCATGGACGAAACAATGGATGAAGACGCAGCAGGTCCATCCCGGGAGCGATATATATTTTTTTTCAAGATGGTAGGGGAAGACTGATGAATATTCATTAGGGAAGTCATCCCTGATTGGTCTTAACCCCAGTGACGGGTAGGTTTAGGGGCGGGGTTATGGAGGTCATAAGACCCCCAGTGACGGGTAGGTTTAGGGGCGGGGTTATGGAGGTCATAAGACCCCCAGTGACGGGTAGGTTTAGGGGCGGGGTTATGGAGGTCATAAGACCCCCAGTGACGGGTAGGTTTAGGGGTGGGGTTAGGGAGGTCATAAGACCCCCAGTGACGGGTAGGTTTAGGGGTGGGGTTAGGTCATCAGACCAATCAGGGATGACTTCCCTAATGAATATTCATGAGTCTTCCCCTACCATCCTGGGAAAAAAAATATCACATCCCGGAAATGTGCCAACCTGTGCCCCACCTCGCCAGACTATTTCAATTTTCTGAACAAGTTAATGATAGTTTTCGCTTCAAGTGTTTGCTGTGTTTACCAATGTATGTAAGCACTGTGGCAGTTGTAATGCAATATTTAGAAAATGTACTCTTGTACTCTTGATACTCAAGTACTTTTAAAAACAAGTACTTTAGTACTTTTACTTAAGTAGACATCTGACTGTAGTACTTTTACTTGTACTTGAGTCAAATTTAGCAAGGGGTATCTGTACTTTTACTCAAGTAATTAAGCTGTGTACTCTGTCCGCCTCTGTAAAGCATACAAGTCTAAATTAAGTAAAGTTCTTTATGCACTTGCAGGTAGGCTAGTTCCTCCACATGACAGTTATCTGAGAGGGTTTATTCACTGTCCAGTGCAATGGAAACAAATGGACATTACAAAGTCTTATACTTTCTTTCCTTTGGAAAGTTAGAAAATGTCCACTTACTGCACATATTTCAGCACCACTTTCTTGGGAACAGATACAAGTGTTGGTGTATTATGTAAAAGTGCACAAAAGAGGAAAACACAATGTCATTACAATGAACTACACTCGGGAAAAATGTGATCAATAACTCATGGCAAAATATTTTTACATTAACATAAGTTTATCAGTTTTCACTTTCACAAGTCAAAGCAATTCATCATTACTCAAGATTTAACAGTTGAAATGACTATACAGCCTTAATTTAATGCAGCAAAAATTATTTTACAGTGTAGGCTACTAAGATCTTTTTTTTCTTTTTTTTTAGCCTTTTTCTTGGTTGCTTTTATAAACAGACAACCATTTATTTAACAGTGCCTTTTATAAAAGAGACTATAATATAACTAAAAATTACCATTATGTAGAATATTTTTGTACTTCACTTTTATTTGTTCCCATGTTCTAGTGTGGTGACTCTGACATTACAATGAACAAAGTAATTATGCAATTATTAAAATACAAATATATAGGCTAATAAGTGATAAAAACATCTAACATGGCCACATCTAACGGATTTAAATTGTCTGCTACTTTTTGCCAGCCCTCTCTCCTGGCTTTTGCAGACTTTGAGGTGTTCCCTGGCGTTTTAATTAAACATTAAAATTCCGAATAAACTTCGACTATTAGTTCTTGCTCTGCTGAGGAGAAAAACTGAGCGCGCTCTTTGGCCACGCTGAACAGCCAATAAACGTAGTTCACTTGAATACTGTCTGCATTTGGGTTCATCTCCTTGCACCATCATAACAAGTACTTGCCTGACTGCATTGTGCCAAGTGTAAAGTTTTGTAGAGGGGGGATTATGGTGTGGGGTTGTTTTTCAGGGGTTGGGCTTTGCCCCTTAGGTCCAGTGAAAGGAAATCCTAATGCTTTAGCATACCAAGACAATTTGGACAATTTCATGCTCCCAACTTTGTGGGAACAGTTTGTAGATGGCCCCTTTCTGTTCTAACATGACTGCGCACCAGTCCTGACCTCAACCCGATAGAACACCTTTGGGATGAATTAGAGCAGAGACTGCGAGCCATCTATCACCCTGTCTCCTCTCCACCAATAAGCTGGTGTGTGGTGGGCGTACTGGCGCAATATGGCTGCCTTCGCATCATCCAGGTGGATGCTGCACATTGGTGTCACTTTGGTGACTTTGGGTGTTCCTGTGCACCCAGGAACCCTACATCTTCCCTACTTGTAACACATTATTTGCCATTGTGAGGTAATGTCCAAGACATCCTTGAAAAGTACCCCTTATCGCACAACGTTGCCCTGAGGCAACAAAAAGAAAACTTCACAAAACCTGCCAAAAGGCTTCTCTACACCTTCATACACACACACATATTTTTATGTACAGTTCATGTCATTTTAAATAAGATTACTAAAGCAAATAATCTTGCTTTCATCTCACACCATGTGCTCCTGTGACCATGTGTCACAAAAGGATGTCCCACCTTCAAATGGTGCTTGATAGTGACTCCCAAACCTTATTGGACTGTTCTTTGATATTTTTTCAAACATTCTAATTGGTTGCAATCATTTAAAGAAAAATGTACTGAACATAGGGCTTAAGAAAACTTTGCGTTGCCTGGGGGTAACACTATGCAGTAGAGGGTTAACAAAATCTAAGCCTATTCAAAATTAACTTGCATTGAAACGTTAAGATATAATGCTAAACCCTTGGATTAAACACATTTTTTTTTTATTATTAAAAATAAAAGATCTCAAAACCCTTATACGTGTTTTATTAATTGTTCTTCTTAATTGGTCACAGAGTTTCTCCAGGGTCTGTCATGCTCCCTCTCTCTTATAATGATTTCTTCTCATGCTGAAGTTTCAGTGATAAACACTCCTCTGTTTATCTGCTGATTGTCAGTGTTTGGAGAAACAAACAGATCAACAGATTAAAAGTCCTGAATAAACAGGAGAAACGGAGATGAGACAAAAGTTTGTCTCTCATGGATCACTCGTCAGCACTTTATTAACACTTATTTAGTATTTCTTGTTAATTATGAAAAATATACTCACTTTATTAGCATAAAGACATTTCTAAAGATAATACCAGAAAAAACTTCATACACGCTATACATAGATGAAGACGGACAGAGACTAAGCCAGAACTCAGGGTATATAAGCATGGATGAAACAAAGGAAATTAATGAGATAATTGAAACAGAATAACTAATCAATCAACCAGGGAAAGTAGGTCATGGAGTGATGTAATGTGACAATCTGGTGTGATCTAGTGGCAAGTGATTGTTAAGAAATAATCGTCAGTCCACATCTCAGTGGTCATCCCAACATTGATATCAGACATAATTTCTGATATTTCGTTGACCAGCACCTGTCTTTTGGAGGCCGCGGTTTCATTAGATCTCAGAGAGATGTTTGTGAGATCGTACGCCAAGACAGCTTCGCACTGTGGCCATGGAAGTGATTGGAACACCTGAATTCAATGATTTGGAGGGGTGTCCCAATACTTTTTTCAATATAAAGGAGTGTATATGGGGATGATTAGGATACATGAAGTACATGATATGACATGACGCACTACATAATACAAACCTATGTCTGTATCAAATCAAATATATTGATATGTTTCAAGTGTTTTCCCCTTTTTACTTAAATGATTTCTTGAATTTTTTTGATTTTTTGTTGTTGATTTTTGTATTGCCCTCCGAGAATTGTATAATGATAATTTTCTCTATGATTCTTTACCATTGTTTATACCCTCAGGCAACAAAAAAATATTTTAGGGTGGGGGGTTTGGGGGAGGGAAATGTTTCAATAAATCAATAAAATGTTCCCAAATGAGTCAAGAAATGATGTGGAATAATTTTTATCATGTGCCATCAAAATGCATGCAGTAGAGGGTTAATTTTACCTAAAGAAATCCTGATGTTGTTCTTTGACCTGTTTCAACACACCAACTTGATCAGAAGCTCCACCCTCTTACAACACTAACCAGGAAGACACTGACTTGTTATTTCTCTTTCCTGCCATACTGACTTTGTCTGCGTTCGAAACCGCATACTCAACGAGTAGGTACTTAATTTCAATAAGTACTTACTTAACGAGCGCTAAAAGAGTAGGTACTTTATAGCCAGATCTCGTTGAGTATGAATGCGAACCGGACATCTGCCATGTTGACGTTATCATGTGACCTACGACGCGTTATCACAAGAGCCACAACTTGAAAAATTTGAACGACACGTTTAATTCATCTATCTGTAAATATCTTGATATTAATTAAACTTGCTCATTTTGTGGTCTTTTTGAAGAAACTGCAGCCCATTTATTTTGTGAATACATTTAGGGTTGATTTAAGTTCTTATATTTAACCCTACTAATGTGACCCACCGTTTTATATTATTTATTTTTATTACAAAATCCCAAAATTGTCATCTCTTGAATATGTTGTTAATTTCTTTATTTTATATCCAAACATTTTCAGCCACAAGCAAAAGTGGCTTACTGCTTTATGTTTTTGTAATAAAGGATCCACTGGAGGCAAGTTGAAAGTGAGAACCCAAGTGCAGTTTATTTTAACTAAAATAAAACATGAAACAAAAACATGGCGTGGCATGAAAACAAAAACCAAATCTTGAACATGAACTTCACACAACAGCAGACTACAGGAAACAATACTTGACAAAGACACATGGCAAACATGAGGGCTTAAATACACACAGACTAATGACAAAACAAGGGACACCTGTGAACAATGATCAGACAATTAACCACTGACAAGACATGGCAGGATCACATGACAAACAGGGAAACAAAACATGACACAGAAACATGACAAGAACAAACCCAAAACGTGACAGAATCCCCCCCTCTAAGGGCGTCTCCCGACGCCCAACAAAACCAAAACACAAGACAAGACCAGGAGGGTGGTGGAGTGGAGGAGGTCATGGGGGTGGGATGGTGGGCCAGGCCCGTGCAGGGGGACAGGACATGGGACGTGGCATGGCGTGGACGGGCCTGGGTCGTGGCATGGCGTGGACGGGCCTGGGTCGTGGCATGGCGTGGGCGGACCTGGACCGTGGCAAGGCGTGGGCGGACCTGGACCGTGGCAAGGCGTGGGCGGATCCGGCAGTGCAGGAAGCCAGGGCGGATCCGGCAGTGCAGGAAGCCAGGGCGGATCCGGCAGTGCAGGAAGCCAGGGCGGATCCAGCAGTGCAGGAAGCCAGGGCGGATCCAGCAGTACAGGAAGCCAGGGCGGATCCGGCAGTGCAGGAAGCCAGGGCGGATCCAGCAGTTCAGGTGGCCAGGGTGGACCAGACAGTTCAGGTGGCCATGGCGGCGCGGCCTCCATGGTCCTATCAAGGACCCTACTGCCTCCCCCCAAAATTTTCTTGGGGACAGCTATGGGGTTATGGGCTGGAACAGACAACGACTCCAGAACAGAAGTGACATGAAAAGTCTCAGCAGTCGTGACGTGAACAGGCTCTGGCTCGGCAGACGTGACGTGAAGCTCAGTCTCTGGATCGGCAGACGTGACGTGAAGCTCAGTCTCTGGATCGGCAGACGTGACGTGAAGCTCAGTCTCTGGATCGGCAGACGTGACGTGAAGCTCAGTCTCTGGATCGGCAGACGTGACGTGAAGCTCAGTCTCTGGATCGGCAGACGTGACGTGAAGCTCAGTCTCTGGATCGGCAGACGTGACGTGAAGCTCAGTCTCTGGATCGGCAGACGTGACGTGAACTTCAAATGTGTGCACAGACCACACACACCATATGGCTGTGGCCATAATTGTTAGTGTAGCCCTAACTGAGGGCTCAGGTTCAGGCGTGGCGGCGGCCATCTTGTCAGGAGACACAGGCTCGGCGGCCGGCGTGGCGTGAACAGACTCGGACTTGGCAGGCGTGACGTGAAGAGACCCAGACATGGCAGACATGACGTGAAGAGATTCAGGCTTGGCAGACATGACGTGAAGAGATTCAGGCTTGGCAGACATGACGTGAAGAGATTCAGGCTTGGCAGACATGACGTGAAGAGATTCAGGCTTGGCAGACATGACATGAAGAGATTCAGGCTTGGCAGACATGACATGAAGAGATTCAGGCTTGGCAGACATGACATGAAGAGTCTCAGGCTTGGCAGACATGACGTGAAGAGATTCAGGCTTGGCAGACATGACGTGAAGAGATTCAGGCTTGGCAGACATGACATGAAGAGATTCAGGCTTGGCAGACATGACATGAAGAGATTCAGGCTTGGCAGACATGACATGAAGAGTCTCAGGCTTGGCAGACATGACATGAAGAGTCTCAGGCTTGGCAGACATGACGTGAAGAGATTCAGGCTTGGCAGACATGACAAGAAATTCAGGCTTGGCAGGCTTGGCAGACATGACTTGAAGTGGCTCAGGCTTGGCAGGCATGACGTGAAGTGGCTCAGGCTTGGCAGACATGACGTGAAGTGGCTCAGGCTTGGCAGACATGACGTGAAGTGGCTCAGGCTTGGCAGGCACGACGTGAAGTGGCTCAGGCTTGGCAGATACTGTGGGTTTGTGGGGCTTCTCCTCAAAACCCACAGTAAATGAGGAACCACTCAATAATAGGGCAGTCAATATATTGAGCCAAGGACCAGTGGATTTTTCCCCCAGGAAGCTGGGAGCGAATGGGCTCATTCAAATTCACTCTAAATATGTCCTTGAGGGCCACGTCATTAAAATCCAACTAGTGAGAGAGTTCACAAAATTCAGCCACATACGTTTCAATGGGAACATTTCCCTGGCGTAGGTTCAGGAGGGCAACCGCTGGGTTCATTGTTGTAGGTCAAGTATTCTGTAATAAAGGATCCACTGGAGGCAAGTTGAAAGTGAGAACCCAAGTGCAGTTTATTTTAACTAAAATAAAACATGAAACAAAAACATGGCGTGGCATGAAAACAAAAACCAAATCTTGAACATGAACTTCACACAACAGCAGACTACAAGAAACAATACTTGACAAAGACACATGGCAAACATGAGGGCTTAAATACACACAGACTAATGACAAAACAAGGGACACCTGTGAACAATGATCAGACAATTAACCAATGACAAGACATGGCAGGATCACATGACAAACAGGGAAACAAAACATGACACAGAAACATGACAAGAACAAACCCAAAACGTGACAGTTTTCCTCTTTTTCTTGATGAATTTAACTCTCGTTTCATCCCTCAGGCCTATAAATAACAAAAAATTATTTTTTAAGTGTATTATAACTAATTATTTAAGAAAATATATATTACGATATTCAACCTTGTAGGTTCTTTTTTCCTGTGTATAAAATCTCATATTATGTATGCAAACCCATGATTGATATATGTGTGTGTATATATACAGTATATATATATATATATATATATATATATATATATATATATATATATATATATATATATAGGCCTATATATATATACACCTCATAACATCAGTAACTCGACAGCCCTACCTAGAATGGTTTTCTCCAGCGTTTGTAATGTCTGCACAGAGGGCAGCTGTGTGAAGATTCGCCTTTGGAGAAAACTGTTGATTTTATACTCGAAAAATGTAAGTATCATTAATGTTAAAAAATTAATATTACCCCAGAATGAATTGCATTGCTATCCCACCCCAAAACATACAATAATAACAACGATAAATGCTGACCAATACTTAATTATATTAATTTTTACTGAAAATAATTCAATAAAACAAACAAAATGTAATGTATGTCATACGACATAGCTATGCATGAATACACTCTAGATGTGTATAGTGAACATATCTACATTTTCATTCAAACAATAAATAAAGCATTAATTAAATATTTATATTTTATTTACTGACAACAATGAGAAATATTAATAAATTAGTAAAAGAATGAATCAAAGTCACCATCACACAATAAACAAATGCATATACAAGTCAACACATGAAACAAAGCTTTATTCAAACTACAATCATGTATGTAGACTACAGGCGCTGAACCTCACATCCTTCTGCCATCTCAACACAGCGGTTCCCATTCTGCAGCTTTATTCTGATGAATCAGCTGACCACCAGAGGTGAGCCGTGCCTTCGTGCCTGAGGTTGTTGCGTGATGTGTTGTGCTTCACAATCTGAGGCAATAAGGGCAGGTGGAGTGATGGAGGGTCTCGTAAGGACAGGTGGAGTGATGGAGGGTCTCATAAGGGCAGGTGGAGTGATGGAGGGTCTCGTAAGGGCAGGTGGAGTGATGGAGGGTCTCGTAAGGGCAGGTGGAGTGATGGAGGGTCTCGTCCATGGCACCATCTCCAGGATTCAGCTCTGGGCTCCTCATCCTCAGTGCTCACACCAGCCTGCTAACATTTCAGATCCTACAAAAAATGCACAAACATAACACAAAAAACAGTCATTTTAACCGCACAATGTCATTTGATTTCAGTATTATTTAGAAGACAAAAACGTGTGTTTTTTCCACAAATGCCGCCATCATCTTCCCTTGCAGGTCCTGCTCCACCACAAAAGCTGTGCAGCAAATGCACAGAAATCAAGAATCAGAAAAGTGCTGTAATAGCTCTGTTTGAAATTACAATAATTAAAATAAACTACAACTTAATATTTAAATAGTTGTTGTTATTCATGTCTGTAGTATACTCACTCAAAGCCTTTGATGGCAGCATTCAGCTTCATGAGCCACTCTCCACTGGATAAACACACATCTGTTCATCTGTCCCTGTAACATCCAGACAAGATTCACGTTACCTCTGTGATTTATGAGCTCAACACTACATTTACATGTTGAGGTTGTTTTAACTTTTTATCCAACATAAATGTTCCACAATTTATCAACAGTAATGGACAAATAAAATAGATAACTTATGTTTAGTTATATAGATTTGTTCTAGCACACATTCATCACTCAGATGTCTATTTCATGTTGTGATGTGCTCTTCTGCAATACTTACTGAAGATTTTCCTGTCAGATGTAAATAGACATTTAAAATAAGCGTCTTTAAGATATATATGGTTTATGTAAATCCACTTTAGAGACGTAACTTACGTGTCCTTACTGGAGCTCCTCTGTTAGCTAACGTTATACATAATAAAACGTGTTTTTCAGCAAAATCACAACTATACTACACTGTGTAACGTCTTTACACCTTCAACAATTCAACAGTTTACTCTACATTAGTTCAACACATGCAATTTAAACGCAAGGAACCGTGTTTACTCACATTTGAAAGCACCCGCGTCACTGATCTCCGCGATGTTTGATAATGATGTATCCTCTCGCGTGGCCTCCTGGGATAGAAGAGTATCCATCGGTTGAGCACTCGAAAATCTGTGTGGAAGCAGTAAGCCATCCGGGAACTTCTCGCCTACTCTTTTATGAATACTGATGTTTCGAACGTACTGCTTCCTTCACGTACTGTTTTCGCCTCCTATATAGTAGGAAAGTAGGCATATTCAAACGCACTTAAGTCCGAATCTCGCGATAATTAGTACGTCACCCAGGTAATTCTCGCCTACTCTTTTGGATTCGTACATACTTTTTCGCTCGCCTACTCTTTTTCCCATACTAAATAGTAGGGAAGTATGCGGTTTCGAACGCAGCCCTTGTCTCGACAAAAGCAATAAAGAATCAGCGATCACTGGAGTACGAAGGGAAAAATTTCACAGAACAATTTGAGAAGTTTGTTTCTGATCTTTGTGATTCTCATGGGGATTCATTTTTTAAACCGTCGTTCAGAAAGTGAGAGTAAAGTTTAGATTGCTGGAGCTCAAACAGTGAAAATGGCTTCAGCAGCTGAAGATGATTATATTTGTCCTGTGTGTCATGAAATCTACAAGGCTCCTGTTCTTTTATCATGTAGTCACAGTTTCTGTAAAGAGTGTCTTCAACAGTTCTGGAGAACCAAGGGATCTCAGGAGTGTCCTGTCTGCAGGAGAAGATCCTCAAGAGATCCTCCTCCAGTTAATCTTGCGTTAAAAAACTTGTGTGAGTCGTTCCTGAAGGAGAGAAATGAGAGGCGTTCATCCGGGTCTGAGGAGATCTGCAGTTTACACAGTGAGAAACTCAAACTCTTCTGTCTGGAGGACAAACAGCCTGTGTGTTTAGTCAAGTCAAGTCAAGTCAAGTTTATTTGTATAGCGCTTTTCACAATACAGATTGTATCAAAGCAGCTTCACAGTATTAAATTAAAATAATACAACAAAGTTTTTTCAAGAGGAATTTATTGATTGATAAAAATTAAATTAAATATCCCCAAAATATCCCCAACTGAGCAAGCCAAAGGCAACAGTGGCAAGGAACCGAAAAACTCCATCAAGTGACCTAATGGTGTCCTAAAACTCCATCAGGTGACCTAATGGAGAAAAAAAAACCTTGGGAGAACCCAGGCTCAGTCGGGGGCCAGTTCTCCTCTGGCATTTATGAGCTAGAGGCCGGATTGTAGTTTGAACTGTAGGATTATAAGAATGCCTGGCTGAAGAGATGCGACTTTAATCTAGTTTTAAACTGGGAGAGCGAGTCTGAGCAACGAACAGTATCAGGAAGACTATTCCAGAGTTTTGGAGCCAAATGTGAAAATGCTCTCCCTCCTTTGGTGGTTCTGGATATCCTAGGTATGACCAAAAGCCTTGAATTTAGTGATCTTAAAGAGCGCGATGGATTATAGGGTGATAGAAGATCCATTAAATAGACTGGAGCTAAGCCGTTTAGGGCTTTATAAGTCAGTAGCAATACCTTGTAATTAATACAGAACTTTATAGGTAACCAATGCAGTGATGATAAAATCGGTGTTATATGATCATATTTTCTTGATCTCGTAAGAACTCTAGCGGCGGCATTTTGTACTAACTGTAGCTTGTTTATTGAGGATGCAGGACAACCAGCTAATAAAGCATTACAGTAATCCAGTCTCGAGGTCATGAATGCATGAACTAACTTTTCTGCATCAGAAACGTCTCGGTTACATATGGTAACCCTCGTTCCCTGAGGGAGGGAACGGAGACGTACGTCGTGGTGAACGACGAATAGGAATCTCGCTAGAGAGGCCAATCTACTTCGAGTGAAACTAAACGGGCCAATGCATATTGGCGTGCAATCATTTGCATCAGCTGTGCAGCCTCGCAGCGCGGGTATTTAACGAGCAGCTGGTGCGATTGCACTTCAGTTTTTTGCTGAGGAGCCGAGCCGGTGAGCTGGCTGCCCCGGCGGGTCGCAGCAGATGTGGCGACGGGACGTACGTCTCCGTTCCCTCCCTCAGGGAACGAGGGTTACCATATGTAACCGAGACGTTCCCTATCGTTCGGTCACTACGACGTACGTCGTGGTGAACGACGAATAGGAATCCCTACCAAAGTGCCACAGCTGCTGCACCCCATCCAGCGCCCTGAGCAAGCCTCTACACCTTCTTGCCTGGAAGGACGATAGGAGAGGGCTTACACCGAGAGTATCCTTCACTGTTGTTCCGTGATAACCCATACAGTGAGATTATTGGATAACACTGGGAAAGCGTGCCCGAACTGAGGGAGGGGAACGCTGCGGGAGCCACAATCTTAAGAAGAGTTATGTGGGAATAAACATATGGACTAACCCAAGGGTTGTACTGCATATGAATAGTGGGTGACTTAGCCCAAGGGAAGACACGGGCTTCCGTTTAGGAGCAGCCGTGGAAGATATACACATATGGGATCCCCGTAGGGTCACACATATGGGACCCGGCCTAGACCCGGTTCTCAAGGATTCAGCGGATAAAGGCCTGGCACCGGACGCTCCGCCACGTCCGGGCCGAGGGTGTTTGGAGGACTCGACAGGCTTTGACTCTGGAGCAATAAGGGTGCACAGTAGGGTGCAGCAAGCCGACAGAGCCGGTACTCACAGTGCTTCTACCCCTTTAGGGTGAGAACATGGGAGGACACGGGCTCTACACGTAGGCTATAGTATCTAGCGAACGTGTTAGGTGTCGCCCAGCCCGCAGCTCTACAGATATCTGTTAGCGAGGCGCCACGTGCCAGCGCCCAGGAGGATGCAACGCCTCTCGTGGAGTGTGCATGCAACCTGAGCGGGCAGGGCACGCCTTGAGCTTGGTAAGCCAAGGCGATGGCATCCACTATCCAGTGGCCCATCCTCTGCTTGGAGACAGCCTTCCCTTTCTGCTGGCCTCCGTAACAGACAAAGAGCTGGTCTGAGGTCCTGACGCCTTGAGTTCTGTCCATATACATACGCAGAGCGCGAACGGGACAGAGCAAAGCCAGGGCTGGGTCTGCCTCCTCCAGGGGCAGCGCTTGCAGGTTCACTACCTGATCTCTAAAGGGAGTGGTAGGAACCTTGGGCACATAGCCAGGCCGGGGTCTCAGTACAATATGGTTGTCACCCGGCCCGAACTCTAGGCACGATTCGTCGACCGAAAATGCTTGCAGGTCCCCTACCCTCTTGATCGAGGTCAGTGCAATCAGCAGCAAAGTCTTCAAGGAGAGAAGCTTTAAGTCTGCTGACTGCAAAGGCTCAAAGGGAGCATCCTGGAGTGCTCGGAGCACTAGGGAAAGGTCCCAAGAGGGTATGGAGGGGGGACGAGGAGGATTTATTCGTCTCGCCACCCTAAGGAACCTGACGACCAGGTCGTGCTTTCCAACTGTTTTGCCATCTATGTGGTCATGATAAGCTGAAATAGCGGCAGCGTGTACTTTGAGGGTGGAGGGAAACAGCCTTCGCTCCAACCCTTGCTGCAAGAAGGAAAGCACTGACCCTATCGAACATCTTCGGGGGTCCTCTCTGCGAGAGGAACACCACTCGACGAACAGGTTCCACTTCAAGGCGTACGCACGTCTCGAAGACGGCGCTCGCGCAGAAGTGATGGTGTTAAGTACCTCTGAGGGTAAGTCACCTAGAACCTCCGCGTCCCACCAGGGACCAGACATGGAGTTTCCAGAGGTCCAGACGTGGGTGCCATAGGGTGCCCCGTCTCTGAGTCAGAAGATCCTTCCTCAGAGGAATGGGCTAGGGAGGGACTGTTACGAGGAGCATGAGTTCTGGGAACCAAGTCCGGGTGGGCCAATAGGGAGCCACCAGAAGGACCTGCTCCTCGTCCTCCCTGACTTTGCACGGAGTCTGTGCAAGTAGGCTCACTGGGGAAAACGCATTTTTGCGAAGGCCCCGGGGCCAGCTGTGAGCCAGTGCAACCGTGCCGAGTGTTCCCTCGGTCAGGGAGTGAAACAGCTGGCAGTGGGAGGTGTCTGAGGAGGCAAACAGGTCTACCTGAGCCTCCCCGAACTCTCTCCAAATCAGCTGAACCACCTGGGGGTGGAGTCGCCATTCTCCCGAAGCACAGCTCGTGATAGCTCGTCGGCCACACGGTTGAGCACACCGGGGACATACATGGCTAGAAGCGACCTCAGATGCTTCTGACTCCAGAGGAGGAGATGGCGGGCGAGTTGCGACATGAGACGGGAGCGTAGACGGAGGTTGATGTACGCAACGGTCACAGTGTTGTCCGTACGGACCAGCACGTCTCTGCCCTGAAGCGGCTTTTTTAAGCGGCTCAGAGTGAGACGTGCTGCAAGCAACTCAAGGCAGTTGATGTGCCAATGCAGTTGGGGGTCCGTCCGCACCCCTGACACTGCATGCCCGTTTTACGTGGCACCCCAGCCGGTGGGAGAGGCATCTGTGAAACCACAGCATGCCTGGACACCTGTTCCAAGGGGACTCCTGCCCGAAGGAACGAGGGGTCTGACCACGGACTGAAGGACTGGCGGCACTCCGGTGTGATTGTCACCCTGTGAGTGCCGTGATGCCACGCCCATCTCGGGACTCGGCCGAAAAGCCAGTGCTGAAGCGGTCTCATATGGAGCAGTCCAAGCGGGGTCACCGCTGCTGCCATATGCCCCAGGAGCCTCTGAAAGAATTTCAGTGGGACCGCCGTCCTGCCTTTGAATGTGTTCAAGCAGTTCAACACCAACTGAGCGCGCTGCTCTGTGAGGCGCTCTGTCTGAGTGACCGAATCCAACTCCATACCGAGAAAAGAGATCCTCTGCACGGGGGCGAGTTTGCTCTTTTCCCGGTTGACCTGAAGGCCCAGCTGGCTGAGGTGCCTGAGCACGAGGTCCCTGTGTTCGCATAACTGATCTCGAGAGTGTGCCAGTATGAGCCAGTCGTCGAGACAGTTGAGGATGCGAACGCCCTGTTCTCTCATGGGAACAAGGGCCCCCTCTGTGACTTTCGTGAAGACACGGGTAGACAGGGACAGGCCGAAGGGCAGGACCTTGTACTGATATGCTCGACCCTCGAACGCAAGCACAGAACGGCCTGTGTTGGGGAAGAATCGAGACATGAAAGTACGCGTCCATCAGGTCGATCGCTGCAAACCAATCTCGGGGACGGGTGCATTCGAAAATGCGTTTCTGCGTGAGCATTTTGAACGGTAGCTTTTGAAGGCTCCGATTCAAAACTAGCAGGTCCAAGATCGGTCGTAACCCACCACCTTTCTTGGGTACAATGAAGTAGGGACTGTAGTGCCCTGACCTCATATCGGCTGGAGGGACCGGCTCTATCACGTCCTTCGCCAGTAGGACTGCGATCTCCGCGCACAAAACATGGGCATCGGCTGCTCTCACTGTAGTGGAGTGGATGGCCCGAAACTTGCGGGGACGCCGGGCGAACTGAATCGCATAGCCGAGCCTGGTGGTCCGAATGAGCCAGCGAGACGGACTGGGGAGCACTAGCCAGGCTCGCAGAGACCGTACAAGCGGGACCAAAGGGACCGTAGGCGTACCCGGAGTGGGGCAGCGAGGTGGAACACAGGGACTCGGCTTGGGAGGCTCTCTCTGGGAGGCGGCCCATAGCGGAGTCTGAGTGTGTTGTGCAACACTTACCCGGTTCCACGAGGCAGGAGGTGCAGGAGGTGGCTTGGTTGCGTTCTTGAACCGCACACTGTTGCCTGCTGGCGATAGAAGAGGCGGATGAGAGTGGTGAGGATTCTCTCCTCCCACTGCTCTCCTGGCCCTTTTCAGACCCAGGGATGGAAGAACTGCTCTTTTTTTTTTTTTTTTTTTTTTTGAATTTAGGTACCACTGTGACTCCAGTGGTGGAACACTCAAAAGATTCGTTCCCCGGCCCTCACCGGGTGAAAGCAGCTCCACCCATCTCCGGGTCACCCATCTCAGGGGTGATTGTTTCACCGACCACTTAAACAGTGGCTGAGACGGGCGGTGTCATCCTCCTGCAGCGGACACAGTAGAGCAGGCTGTGCCGGAGTGTTTTTTTTTTTTTTTTTGCAGGGGATGACACCCTTGGCGACGAGTAGACTGAGGGGCGGCCCACGAGGCACTCTGGTGGTACGTCGGGGAAAGCGCTTCAGTCTGCTGCTAACTGCGGAGAACTGCTGGGCCAATTCTCAACAGTGTCGCCGAAAAGGCCACCTTGTGAGATGGGAGCATCGAGAAAGCGTACTTTGACGACGTCTCGCACCTCTGCAAGGACAGCCAGGGGCGTTTCTGGACCACCAAGGTGGACATCGTCTGGCCGAGGGCCTGCGCTGTGACTTGAACACGGTCAGTCGACAAGCGCAGCTCAACTCCGGCTTAGAACTACCCTCGTGCAATAAGAGTGCCTTGGCCTCGCATGCAGGGCAGAGGTGGCTCGCCAGAGGCACAGCCACCCCACCATCGAGGGTAGCGAGAGAGGTGAAAACTTATGCAGAATTTGGCACTTTTGGCGTTCCATATTTTGGCACCAATATAGCTCCATACTCCTAAGTTTTCAATGCACATCCGAGAAAGACCCGGGAAAGCATGGCTGTCAGTTCTGAATCTGATTCAGCATAAGCACACACACTATTACAGTGGGAACTCAGCATACCCTCATTTCCAGAACAAAACAGGCCCTCTCTCCGATGCAGCAATCGACATCTGCCCTCAGCTGGAGCCCTGAATGAAACGCTAGGTTCCTCCAATTTTGAAGGACCAGCAATCCCATCCAGAAGCTGCACAACTTGTGATGCGCTAGAGAGGGAGGGGCCCTAGGGGGTTGGTTCCCCGAAGGAGAAGCCCTCAGCTCTCAGATCACCCAAGCCATTCTACTGAAGTAGACCTCTCCTGGTGGCCACCAGGGAGGGCGCTACAACGGAGAATAGACAAGGAGACCGCGCACCTAGAGCGCCGAGCGAGCGCTGGGTTGCCGTGACAACCCGCGCTGCAGCCCGGCAGCTCGACGGCACACGACACGCTGAGGAGCGAGAGATCCGTCGGGTTTTCCCCGCGGAAGCTCTCGCCGATCTCCACGGTCCCCCAGAGTGTCGAGCAGACCTGCAGCTGTGCTTTTACACACAAGCAGCGGCTGGCCAACAACAGAGGGGACTCAAACTTTCCGGAGAAAGAAGAGTTGACCGGCGTGTCGACGTGGTCATGTTCCCGTGCGAGAACATGAACCACCCACAAACACAGTCTCACATGTTTCCCAGGCATGCGAGACAGTGATCGTGGCCGTCAGTGAGGACAGGAAACGACCGCAACCAGAAACACACGGGTGGAATGTCATCTTTAGAAAGACGCAACTCACATCCATGTAAGCTCTTTCAGGGAAATACTCTCCTTGGTACAGAAGCACGCAGGGGAACGGTCGCAGCGGACACAGACAGGAATGCAACCTGTCGTGCGCTGTCTCCCTTCACGGCGGTCTTTACCAGCCATAAGAACGGCTATTCAGCGCTCTTGGCGCACCGTTACCAGCTGTGAAAACAGCTTTTTTGTTTTGCTCAGTAACACAAAAACAAAAGAAAGAAAAAGAAAGTCGACCCCGCTGCTGCGCTGTATCGCCCGCACCAGACACGAGAGATCATCTTGAAGAGCTTGCTCGTTGTTTGATCACTCAGTAGATTAAACAGCATCGAAACGCTCGGCTCCGAAGCAAAAAGCTGAAGTGCAATCGCACCAGCTGCTCGTTAAATACCCGCGCTGCGAGGCTGCACAGCTGATGCAAATGATTGCACGCCAATATGCATTGGCCCGTTTAGTTTCACTCGAAGTAGATTGGCCTCTCTAGCGAGATTCCTATTCGTCGTTCACCACGACGTACGTCGTAGTGACCGAACGATAGGGAACTGATAGCATATTACGTAGCTTAGCAATGTTTCTAAGGTGGAAAAAGGCTGTTTTTGTAACATATGCAATATGATTTTCAAAAGACAGGTTGCAATCGAGTATAACACCCAGGTCTTTTACTGTAGAGGATAAAGTAACAGGACATCCTATGATGTTAAAGTTGTATTGTGCGAGGTTTTGTGGGCGGTTTTTTGAACCGATAAGTATTACCTCTGTCTTGTCTGGATTTAATAAAAGAAAATTACGCGTCATCCAATCTTTTATATCTTTAACACACTCTGTCAATTTGGAAAATTTAGCGTTTTCATCCGGCCGTGATGAAATATATATTTGAGTGTCATCAGCATAACAATGGAAACTAATTCCATGTTTCCTTATAATATTTCCAAGTGGCATCATATATATTGAAAATAACAGAGGGCCTAACACAGATCCCTGCGGCACTCCATAGTTTACTGGAGTTATTTTTCTCCATTTAAATAGACAAAATGGTAGCGGTCAGATAGGTATGATTTGAACCAGCTTAGTGCTTGTCCTTGAACACCAGTATAATTTTGTAGTCGATCTAAGAGTAATGTATGATCTATAGTATCGAACGCAGCACTAAGATCAAGTAAAACTAGTATTGAGATACAGCCTTGGTCAGAAGCTAAAAGTAAATCATTTGTGATTTTAACAAGCGCAGTTTCAGTGCTATGATGCGGTCTGAATCCAGACTGAAACTTTTCATAGATATCATTTTGTTGCAAGAAAGAGACCAGTTGAGCGGACACCACTTTTTCTAATATTTTAGACATAAATGGAAGATTTGAAATGGGTCTATAATTTGCTAGATTATTATGATCTAATTGTGGTTTCTTAATGAGAGGTTTTATAACTGCCAGTTTAAATGTTCTTGGAACATGACCTAAAGATAAAGACGAGTTAATAATATTAAGGAGAGGCTCTTCCACTACAGGTAACACTTCTTTCAGTAGTTTAGTTGGTATAGGATCTAATAAACATGTTGTTGTTTTAGATGAAGTGATAAGTTTATTTAACTCTTTTTGTTCTATAGTTGTAAAGCACTGTAATTGTTCTTGCGGGGTGATAATTGAAGCTGAATTATAAGGCGCGATTGAAGATTGAACGTTTACAATTGTGGTTCTGATGCTTTCTATTTTCTCAGTGAAGAAGTTCATGAAATTGCGCCTGGCCGCTTTTAGGGCCTTTTTATAACGTGACATACTGTCTTTCCAAGCGATTCGAAAGACCTCTAAATTAGTTTGTTTCCATTTACGCTCTAAAATACGGGTTTCTCTTTTTAAAGCATGCGTAGTATTGTTATACCATGGTGCTTTATTTTTCTCTCTGACCTTTTTTAATTTAATAGGTGCAACCACATCCAATGTTCTAGAGAGAATGGTGCTCATAGTGCTAGTTAGTTCTTCTAGTTCATCTGTTTGTTAGTGTGCAGAGATTCAAAACAACATGACAATCATAAATTCAGACCCATCAGTGAAGTGGTTTCATCATATAAGGTAGGGGTGGGCGATATGGCAAAAATATCATATCACGATTTTTTTCAGGAAAATCACGATTCACGATTTTATCACAATTCTTTTTTATGTTGGTTTTACTATTTTGTGACTGAGCATTACAGCCAAACTAATGTCCATATTTTAAAAACAAAGCCTTAGGTAACAAAAAAATAAAATAAAATGGCAGACAGGGGCGAAGATAAAAATATTTGTCATTATTTTCTTTGTTATTAAATATTAAGATCAAAGATACACATTACACATACACAACTATATTTACATATATTTCTATTAACAACACTGCATATTTCTGACTCGCGTCACGTCGCACCTCATATTTCATGCGTCGCGTCTGAATGCGTTGTTGTTTTTGGAGCTCTATCGATTTGATTTATAATTCTTGATTTTTCTCTTTAAACTCACTTACAACGAACATTTTCTACTTTTCCTCACTGAGAAGCACTACTGCTCAAACCTCATAGTTACAACGCGGACTGTTGAGCAGACGCGTCTCAAGCCTATTAGTGATCCAACGCTGGATACTCTTAAAGGTACGTCCGTGGATCACGGCTGAACGCGTCTTCTCCACACTCACTTACAAAAAAAAAAAAAATTTCGCCTATCGTGTGTCTACTCTACACCCCTACCACTAAAAAAAAAACGGATTATATCCAAGACTTCAGTCATAAATTAGTATTAATATTGATAGCATCACTGGTAGCTTCGTTGCTAACTCACTGTCCATCTGTTAAAATGGCGAATATATCAGATGTAAGTAGTCTACCTTTTGGTGCAGGTGAGGACACATTTGAGCTGCACGCACTGCAGTCTGAGCTGGAAGCTGTTGAGAAACAGATCCACGACCTTTTATTGAGACAGGCCGAGCCTGAAAAGGCCGAGCCTCGGAGAAAACCCCTTGGTCCTGAGCCACCACTGCAAAGGTCTCATGTACAAAAGGCCAAAAGTGATTACGTTGGACGCAGCTGCCATGAGCCCCAACAGTCTCTGAAACTGTTTCACAGTGAGTGACTGGCCTAGCTTTACCCCATTTACGGCTGTGAGAATCGCAGAAATACGTGCAGGAGACAGACGTGCTTGCATATTGTCGAATCCCATAAAACACCCAGAAAAGTTGTCCTCTGAGCTGGAAGTACACGTCCTTCAAGTCTATTGTGACAAACCAGTCCTCGGACTGAGTCTGTGACACAATCATATTTAGTGTAAGCATACTTTGAACTTGAGATTCTGAAACCTGCTGATTAATTGACGCAGGTCTAGAATAGGACGCAACCCCTCATCCTCTTTCGGAACAATGAAGTAATGGCTGTAAAACCTGGCTGTCTGCTGGGAGGAGGAACCCCTTCTATAGCTCCTTTTGCAGAAGTGTCAGTACTTCCTGCTCCATAACCAGAGCCTGCTCGGGGTCCACCACTGTGGGGAGGACCCCTAGAAATCTGGGCGGATGAGAACCGAACTGAATTCTGAAACCCTTTTCTATAGTGTGCAGGACCCACTGAGAAATATGTGGCAGTAGTTTCCACGCTGCCAGAAATTCTACTAGGGGAACCAGTCTCTCGAGAATGGTCTCTGGATTTGGTTGAACAGTCACTTTGGTGCCCTGAAACGGCGAACCGGCAGGGAACAACCAAACTGACCGTTCTACGGCCCTCGGAGGAGGATCGTATGGGGACGCTGACACCTCGGTGCCCTGAACGGAGAACCGGCAGGGAACAACCGAACTGTCAGCGCTGCGACCCTCCTCAGAGAGTCGCACCCCAGAGGGTGCCGAGGAGAAACGATTTCTCAAAACCGTCCCTACCCCGGAGGAACCTTCAGAAGCCTGATAGCCTCAGCGTCAGGACTTCTTGTCTAAGTTTTATTAGAGATAACGACAGTCCTCAGATCTTGCCTACCTCTAACTAGCTTTGTTCCTACGACCCTCCTCGGAGGATCGTTGGAAAAAGCAGGCACCTCAGCGCCCTGAAACGGCGAACCGGCAGGGAAACCGAACTGACTGCTCTACGTCCCTCCTCAGAGGATCGTTTGGGGACGCTGACACCTCGGTGTCCTGAAACGGCGAACCGGCAGGAAACCCGAACTGGCAGCATTGCGACCCTCCTCAGAGAGTCGCACCCCAGAGGGCGCCGAGGAGAAACGATTTCTCAAAACCGTCCCTACCCCGGAGGGGACCACCCTCAGAAGCCTGTAGCCTCGGCGTCAGGGCTTCTTCTTCCAAGCTATTTTAGAGATAAAACAGTCCTCAGATCTTGCATATCTCTAACTGGCTAGACTGCGACCGCCACCCAGGTCCCCCTCGATTGTGGATGAGCCGAATGGCGAAACTCTGTTTTGCCGCACTCTATGCTGCGAGGAGCTTAAGTATGCTGAGACTGCTCCCGCCCAGCAGTCTCAGGAACATTAGATCGGTGAGGAAGAAACCTCTGGAACACCGCTGAAGAGTTTATTTCTTCGTTTTTTGAAAGCGGAGCGTCCAGAAGAACAGACATATTTTATCTTAATTTTTCTTTACATCAGAAAAAAAAAAAAATATATATATATATATATCACTCC
The DNA here is from genome assembly GCA_021554675.1 of Leuciscus idus. Lineage (NCBI taxonomy): Eukaryota > Metazoa > Chordata > Actinopteri > Cypriniformes > Leuciscidae > Leuciscus > Leuciscus idus. Next base: position 2,030,003 of record CM038639.1, on the reverse strand, counting down.
GTGGCCACCAGCAGGAAACAACCGAACTGGCAGCGCTGCGACCCTCCTCAGAGAGTCGCCACCCAGAGGACGCCGAGGAGAAACGATTTCTCGAAACCGTCCCTCCCTGGTATAGTTTATCTGTTGCGTGACGCAATTCTCGAATAGCGTCAGTGCTGTTACATCCTCACACTCATCCATGTCCTTATATACTTTACCTACCAGTGCTGCCTAATAATATTTATCTATTATTTATGATGGCTGGTGGGTAACGTCAGGGTTATGATGACACCAACACGGGAGAGAGATAGCTCGCAAGCGTCTCTTTAACCTGAGGCACTGTCATACCATGATTCTTAATACCCATAACATTACTATAGTAGAAGTTTAGGGATAAAACACATAAATAGAAACCGGTTTATTCCACGATCTCGATACCTCAGTGTGGAGATAGGGAAAAAACGGCACTCCCCGACGAGGAGGCTGAGATATATAGTTTTCCTTATATTTTCACTATATGTTCGGCTGGCCAGTAATATTTAACTTAGCAACAGCACTAGATAAAACCTCCTTTTAGAAGCTCCTCTTTATTCAACAGAGTTATGAGCTGACTTATTTATTTACTGAAAACTCATAAACATCTGCCTTATTTAGATTTTTTATTTATTTATTTATTTAAACAAAAACACTAACGATACCAATTCCTCGGAACTGGAAATCGCAGCATGAGTGCCTCATCCCGGGGAGGAGAAACTGCAGAGCGTGCTTCTCCCCGAGATAAAGCACTGAATCTAACAGGTGTTTGTTAGAACCATTTGCGATCCCCGAGATGCGCGTCGACGCCGTGCCTCGGCAGCAGCGGGACCCGCGCCTCGGGGCGCGCGCACCGAACCGTCCTCCTCGAAGAACGGCCGGCGGGAGCGGAGCGTCCTCACGGACAGCTTCTCGCAATGCTCACAGTCAGCCCCCTCGAGAACTGACTGTTGGCATGCTCCACTCCCAAACAAGCAACACAAAGCTGAAGTGTGTGTTCCCACCCGTGCAACGTGGGCAGGGAACAACACAACGCTTGCTTGCTCTCTTTTGCCATAATATATATATATATATTGCAACTTGACAGACAACAATAAATATGACAAGGACAGAATACACAGATCGCTTGCTGAAGGCACAGAAGCTAACGCGATCTGTGTCAGCTGGGCTGCCTTATAGTTTCCTGGTCGATGACGTCACCCGCCTATGACGTCTCGTCTTTCCATTGGACTGATTATACATGTGCTTCACGACGCAATCACGCAGGGCGTTCCCACCGCGTCTCGACGCAGCTCGAGTTCCCTTGAAAGGGAACTGGTCTCCACAGCATTTGGTGAGCTACCTTTAGGGTCTGTTTTAACCTACCAGTTACCCCAGCAGACAGTGTCCTTTGAAGAGCACCCTACACTGCCTCTGCCTCCACAACCACGCTCCTACACAACTGTTTTAAACCAGAGAGAACATGATTTCTATGGAGGTTTGATAATTACACCAGAGGAATCACTACACCTGGAAAGTGGAACCAGGGACCAAAGCAGCACCACTTGGCATCGACTACGTGCAGAGAGGATTACATCAACATCTTTCAAGCAAGTCTGTTGTAGAGTTAAAGACTTTGAAAAGTTAGCTGCTAACATGACAGCTAAACAAACAGTTCAAACAAAAGCAATGAAAAGAGACATACAACTTGAAGCTGTTGCTGCTGCAGATTATGAAGAACTCACTGGAAACAAAGGCTGCATTTACACTGCAGGTCTTGATGCCCAATTCCGATTTGCTGACTATATCCGATTTTTTTGACGACCCGCTTACATCATCTTTTAAAAGTGACCCGTATCCGATATTTGCATTTACACTATACACTACCAAAACAACCAAATGTAGACGTTCTGGCCCGGAAAATGAAGTAAAACAGCTCTATATGCAATGGATGCAGAAGCAGACAAAATTATTATAGTGATGCGCGGATCGCGGTTATATCCGCGGGGGCTCTGTGGATAATCCGCGGATCGGGCGGGTCAAGTAGGCTAATAAATTAATTAATTTTGGGTGGGTCGCGGTTGGATATGATAAATCATTATTAACGAAAATATTAACTACATTCTCTAAAATATGAGTATGTTCCATTCCAGTTTAAGTTTCAAGGGAGTAAAGCCTGTTCATGCCATTAAGAAAATGAAATTCTGTCAAATAAATTTTGTTTTAAAGAAATGTTCATTTAAAAGCAGCGCTCATTCATCATTGTATTAGATGCGCGCATCAACCGTCGCCTCGAGTCCGCTGTTGAAGGTGATGATCATCCATTTATCCTCACGCGTAACCACTGTTTTATGGTGTATAATTTTAAACACATTTTACCTTATTTTAATTATTCTCAGGTTTGGTAAAGTAAGTCAAATCTGTCCTAAATAACAAGCATTTGAATTTCCATACTTACAGTATTTAGATCACAGAAGACTTCTCCGTGGTCAGTTCAGCTCAATCTTTTGTAAAACAGAGACTTATGGCAGGCAAGCTCCTTAATTTCAATTATATATATATATTTTTATTAAATACAGGTTAACTAATTTACATTAAAAGGTACTAATATATAAAATAAAAATAAAAGTAAATCAAAACCAATTAATTGACAAGCTTTCATCTTCATGAGGCGCAATGGCAAGGCATCCAACACCGGAGACGTCCTTGATGAATCAGCGTCTGACATTGACATTCCTGACAATACTTGTTATAGTCCACACGCCCTCCACACAGATTCAGTCCTTTACAGACAAGCTGTCCAATCCGAAGTCTTGAACTGTCCTCAGTTCTGGAAACCCCCTTACAAACTTCATATATAAAGCTCTTTGTTCTCCTTTGCTTGCTGGCTCTGGATCCTCTGCCTTTCTCCTGCGTCTCATGCTCCTCATCAAATGGTAATGCTTGCATTTTTCTTCTTTCTTTGGCACAGCTCTTTCCAATACATTTTCAATTTCTCTCTACTCTGCCATATGCTTAATAAATGCTTACAACATTCAGTGTGGTATGTTTTCCTCTATAAACCATTTTCTCAATAAATGATTTTACAACAACAGTTGCAGTGTTTTTCCTAATAAACCAGCTTCATAATAAAAATCTTTATAAAACAAGTTGCTGTGTTTTTCTTAATGAATAATTGTCTCAATAAATGACTTTACAACAACAATTGCAGCGTTTTTCCTTATAAACCATTCTCTCAATATATGGTTACAAAGTGTTTTACAGTATATAGCACTTTCTTAATAAATTGTTTACCAACAACTTGTGGTACCTTTCTTTATAAAGCCACTTTCTAATACAGTTACAATTGTGGTTTACTATGACCCATAAGTACTTCATGTACCAAAAGACATAATTAGAATAGAATAATTGCATATTAGGCTACACAACACCACACATAAGAATAATAACTTTGACCATCGGGTGCGGATACTTAAATCAGAGAAAATGATTGGTGCGGGTGAGTGGCGGGTGGATGATTTGTTTTTGGCTGTGGATTCGGGTGACGTTGGAGCTCATCCGCGCATCTCTAATTATTATGCAGTGTTTTGCTTTCCGCACTATTTTCAAAGGTCAGCAAAACATTGCTCTCGTAAGGTGTAGAAAAAATTACTCCACTGTGTTGAGCCTTCGACCTCCATCGTGCCAATAATAAGTCATGTGTTCTCAGTTGGTGTCCACCTGAGTTGACGTCACTTTTTAAATGACGTACGACTCGCATTTACTGGGGAATATCCGATTTGTCTGCTTACATGGCACACACAAATGCACGTGTCCGATTTATTACCACATATGAATGAGGCCTAAATCCGATCTGAGAAAATCGGAATCCATGCGTTTTTTTCCTGCTTACACGTTCACCGGTCATATCCGATCTGTGCCACATGAGAGGAAAACATCGGAATTGGGTCACTTGAGCCATGCAGTGTAAATGGGGCCTTAAAGTGTTCCCTTGTGGCTTAATAATTAATCATCATGCCCACATCTAGGAGCCTCTCCTGACAGGAAATTAGTTGACTTGTCAACGGATCCAGTCCACGGACTTCTTGAGATAAAATGCCCAAACAAAGACAGTTTCAAAGACTGCTCATATTTGAGAAGTGCAGCAGGAACTACACTTTAAAAAATACCCACGAGGACTACTATCAAATTGTTGGACAAATGGGGATAAGTGGGTTTACATGGTGTGATTTGTTTTTTGTAAAATGTAAAAATGATAACCACATTGAACACATCTATTTCAACAGAGATGAATGGGAGGAGATGAAGGGGGAGCTTGATTTGTTCTTGTTCAGCTGTTTCTTGCCTGCTTTGTGCAACAAGAGAGTGTAAACAGAATCAAAACCAAAACGACTTAATGAATTGTAATGTCATTAATTTTTAAATACAGTGTAAATGTGATCAAACAAATCGAACAGTCGTGCAGAAATTGTATTTATTGTTTTTAAATATTTACATTTTCAGTTGTAATATTCTTTAATATGTTTTTTATATAATTCTTAAATGCAAAATGTAAAAATGTTAATAGAGAAATGTCTTTAGAAAGAAAAATTCAAAGGTAAACATACTCAGTTGAAATGTGTATTCTTATGTACACTTACAGGGATAGTTCACCCAAAAGTAAAAACTCTGTCATCATTTACTAACCCTAGAGTTGTTCCAAACCTGTATGAGTTTCTTTCTTCTGCAGTAAGAAAGTAGAAAAAAGTATTAAAGTATTAAAGTAGATAAACTGTTGATCTAAATAGCCTTTATAACGAAGTACAAAAAATCATGACACTTGTTAATAAAATAAAAAATGTTTATACAATTTAATAATATATAATAACATGTTGTTTGAGGAAAACAGAGCCTTGTAAATCTCTGCCGCTCGTCAAAACTACAAATGTGTGTCTGTCAAACGCAGGAAGACTGAAGGAGTTTCCAATAAAGGCAGAAAGAAAGGTCAAATAAACATGTTACGTCTGTAAAGTATTGTTTCCACGACTTAAACCCTAATTATCATCCCAAACATTTAATCTTTCACTCTGAGCATTAAATCACATAATCACATATTATTTATTTATTTAAAACACAAGATTATCAGCAAGAACCTTTTACGTCCATTTATTCCAATGAACAAATGATCATTTCACCTCTATAACTGAAATAATTATTCATTTAGATATATAATCATATATAATTATGATGCATAAAAGTTTAGAAATTAATAAACACACATTGACTGAAATAATCGGGTAAATTCTCCTGAAAACATGAATGCTAAAACGGTCTCTAATCGGTCTAATTGTGTGAAGTGGAATATAAATGAAAACTTCTTGTTTATTGATCTGAGTGTTGCTGTAGTGCTGGATATCAGTCATGTGATCATCACGGCCCAATCACAGCCACCGTACTGATATTCAGATCAACAGCACTCTTACCCATGTGATATGGATTAAATATTGGAAACATGATGAAAGCAGGAAGATCCAGATCTACAGGAGTGACGTTTACTGACTATTGACCGGTAAGATCCTCAGAGAGGAAGAACAACACCAGAAGAATGGAAAGAGTGTGTGAGTGAAGGTGGTTGTGAATGTGTGTAGATGTGTGTTAGTTACAGGATCAGAGAACGACACCGTTCCTCCGTCATAGTCCAGATTCACTCTCACACGATCAAGCTTCTGTTTAACACGAAAACCAGAATATGAAGAATCCTCCGCAAAAGACATTACGTCCTCCTCCTCATACTCATACTTCACACTCCAGTCGAAGAAAACATCAGTGTTGAAGACACCATGTCCCTTCCTCTGGACTGATGCTGTAGTTACTCCAAGAATCCAGTCTGAACTCTCTTTAACCTCCACATCCCAGAAGTGTGTTCCTGAGTTAAAACCCTCTGAACCCAGAACACCGTAATGACAGTATAATCTCTCTGGATTATCAGGAACAGGATGATATGAGCTCTTTCTCACACTGGTCAGATCATCAGACACGACGAGAAGAAAATTTGCAGTGTTTGGATCCAGAATCACAGGAGCTGATGAGACACAATCAACAGATGCTTTTATTCTGATCTTCATATAATGATCAAGAGTGAACCCAACACAGATTATTATGAATTATGACACTCGTCCTGTTGATCAAACACATTTTCCTCTGATCACTGTCAGTGCTGTTATTAGTTTCACACTCATTTTTATCATCAGCGTTTAACGGCATCAACTACAAACATTAAATATGAGATTCAGACATTTGTGTACATCAAGAGAAACTGATACTTTGGGAAAGTTAAATAACAATAAATCAATGAGATCTGTTGAGATTTATGCTGTAGATGAGAAACTGTAAGTGTGTGTCTGATGTGTCAGACACTTCTTAGCACTTCCTAGCCACGCCCTAGCAACCACTGTTGAGCACCCTAGCAACCCAAATCCAAGGAGAGATATCTTGTAATCAAGCAGCTTTTGAAGTAACATCATTCCTACAAGCCACTCCCTAGCAACTAAGTGTTAAAACGTCAAAAATGCTAACTAAAACACAGAAGCATGCTAATCATGTTAGCACAATGCTAACAACATGTTAATAATGCTAACATTATGTTACTAATTCTAACCATCTAACAAACACCAAACTGTTCTATCTATCTATCTATCTATCTATCTATCTATCTATCTATCTATCTATCTATCTATCTCTGTCTGTGTCTATCTCAGGGTTGCCAACTTTGGGACTTTGGCTGGAGTGAGACTCTGTAAAACTTCAGTGCGCTGAGAAATTTTTTGGTAACCCTAACCCTAATTTTAAAAATGTCACTCCTTGTTTACTTTGTATAAACCATGATTTATGGGGAAAAAAAGAAAAAAAAACTAATAGAATGGAAATGTGTATTCAAAATGTACAATTAATTTATTGATTGCACTATAAAAAAATTAAGATAGAGGTGATTAAATAACAACCATGTAAAACAACAACATCAAAACAATAAGAAATCTCAAAACAAAAGGGACACATAATAGTTACTCCACCTACCCAGAAAACCACAGCACAAGTTTCCCACATGAGGCCTGTTGTGCCACAGTGGCAGTGTTGTCCTGCTTCACCACCTCTACAGGAGCTCATATCTGAAGCAGGGTTCAATCCCGTTCGTGGCAAATGAACGAAAGACTCGGAAGGTAAAGTAATTATTTATGTTCCCTGTAAATTATTTTTGACTGCATTATAATGATTTCTTAATTCAGAATATGATAATGACTGCGTAGGTGGATGTGTTCGGGGAATTTGGCTGTTAAAAGTATAACATTTAAAGCCCCTTAAATGAACGAAATGACTCGAAAAAAGATTCGTTCATTTTAATGAACTCGGTAGAACAAGCGAGTCAGTAAAATGATCCGAACTTCCCATCACTTACAGGGAGCCATCAAGTGTCAGTCTGTTCCTGGTGTCAGTCTTGTTTAGGCCAATAACTGAAGAGGTTCGCTCAGCATCCGCACTTGAGTGTGGCAGACTCAACACAATCTGGGCAACCTTTGATCATAAGGGAATTTTAAAATGCCACTTGCCGATTTGCCAAAATGTAATTTGTACCATGAGCCTATTTTTATTGAGCTAGCCCACATGACGCACGTCAGACAACGTTTGCAACTATAGCTGAAGTCTGTACTCTCGGCACACAGACTGATTAGGCAAGGCTACGTCTGTAGAGAAAGGCAGATGACGTTTGTCATCTTTCAAACGCGCATCAGTGGCTCCGACTCCAAACCTATGCTCCAAACTCTCTCTGAACTTTTCACATGCAACTGACGTATCAGGTTTTCAGCGAATCAACGATCAGAGAATACTGCAGTGAGAACGTTGTAGGCAGATGTTACAGCTGTGGGCCTTAAACTCCTCTCCTGTCATTAATACGCTGTGGTCTAGTATAGTCATCAACAGAAAATTAACGGATTGAGAGGGGAGAAACATGGATTATATCTATCTATCTATCTATCTATCTATGTCTGTCTGTGTCTATCTGTCTATCTATCTATCTATCTATCTATCTATCTGTCTGTCTGTCTGTCTGTCTATCTCTGTCTGTCTGTCTGTCTATCTATCTATCTTATCTATCTATCTCTGTCATAAAGAACCTATAACTCTCCACCCATCCATCATGTCCAGCTCAGATCTCCTGCTGTCAGACTCACTGTTTTGGACGATGTCCTGCATCTTCTTCCAGACTCTGAACGGCAGGTTGCCCAAGTATCGTGGCACATGAATCAAAGCTCCAGAAGCCATCCGTGGATCCCGCTGTGATCTCTGGACTCTGGAAGAACATTCAGGAGTCAGAACTGCAGTGGCTTTGGATCAGAACCAGAGAGACCAGAGGCAGGAGCAGATCACTCACCTTTTCATTGAGACTGGAAACTCCTGCAGAACAAACACACCATTTATCATCAAGAACTCAATCAATCATCAATCAATCAACCAATGATCTGAAATCAGACCTTCAGAAAGCAGACGTCATTGGCTTTCATCATCTCCTCCATGTCTTTGATTGTGTGTGAAAGAGCTGAGATGTGTGTGTTCATCTCCTCCAGCTTCTCCTTCATCCTCTGCTTCTTCTGCTCCTCGTCCTCCCTCAGTGCAGTGACTGTAGCTTCTTCTTCATCTCTGAGAAACTGATGAAGCTTCTCAAACTGCTGTTTAATCTGACACTCTGTGTGCTCAGCTTGAGACTGAAATCAAAGCACATTCACTTCAATCATCTCAATCGACACACATCATTAATATCCAAGATAAACTCGAAAACCCGACATAAAACGGATCCAGAAGCAGAAGCTGCTAGTCATTTACAGAAATAATAAACTGGAATCTATTATATCAAATCATAACTGTATATAGTGATCCAACAGCTGTAATGAAAATGACTCTCCTTTCTGTTTCCTCACCTTGATGTGTTGAACTGTTTCCTCAAACTCTCCTTTCAGTTTTTCATTGTGTTGAAGTTTCTCTTGTAAGGACTTCAGTGCTGTATTGAGTTTCTTCTAGAATTGAACAAAAATACATTAAAACACCAGATTACAGTGAAGAGAAGACAATACAGTGATATGATCATATTATGCAGTGAAAAAGTATTTGCCCCCATCTCATCCTAAATTGATTCAGAAATTAAAACCTACCATATAACAAAGGCAACCTGAGTAAACACAAAGTACAGTTTGTAAATGACAATGTTATTTATTGAAACAAAAAAAGTTCTCCAATATGAACTGGGCCGGCGTGAAAATGTATTTGCCCCCGTAGTTACTAATTCCTCAGATCTATGAAACTGCATTTGTAATGTAGTTCAGCTGGACTAAACACAACCAGTCCTGATCACTGCAGTCCTGTTCAATCAGATCAACACTGAATACTGAAGCCTGATTGGTTCACGTCTTTGCGCCTGTACAGACAAATGGCTTTTCAGCTGCCAAAACGGACGGGGTCAACTGCATATTTAAGTCGTGCTGAAAACTGTTTTCATCAGAATTGTTCTCCTTCAAACGTGAAGATCATCTCCTCACTGTCTCCAAAGAGAAGAAGACAGGAGCCTTTCTGCTCATCATTGAAACAAGCCTCAACTAGCGGAGCAGTCTCTGAAGCGGAGGACTGAGCAAACTCTGTTATAAGGTGTGCTCCCTAATGACTGGTATATAAACTGGTAAAACCTATAAACTGGTCTTGACCCAGCGGCCTTCAAAGAGCTGTGCAGCGTGACCGACCTCACCCTGCGTGCCACTAAGTCTACGGCCCAAGCGATTGGTCGTGCCATGGCCAGTTTGGTGGACCATCTTTGGCTGAACCTGACGGAGATCGCGCTTGTGATTTGCGGTTTTTTTTTTCGGTTTTAAGTTTAAATAATTTATGTGTGTTTTATTTCTCTCCGAATTGACTGTTTGTGGGTGCCTGTAAGTCTACAAGCTGAGATGAGGAAACTCCTCCCTGTGAGTAAATATTCAATCACTATGCTCTAAAGTTAGGGGGCGCTTAACCATCATTCCACACTTTAACATGGCGAGCGGCGGTGAAGTGAGGCTACAGTACGAGGAAGATTTCGGTTTTGCCGTTGAGTATAATGCCGAGGAAGAAAAAACGGTAAACAAAAAAATGACTGTGTGCAAGCATTGTTTTACATGTATAGCCTACTCAAACGGAAACATACAGCATACATACCCAACTGGTTCCGAGAGACACATTAAAATAACAAAGGCAGTGGGGGTGTTCATTGCTAAAGATTTGCAGCCGTTTTCGGTGATTGGAGATGCGGGCTTTTGTCATCTTATAAAAGCACTCGATCCGTGTTACAGACTACAGTCTCACACTTTTTTCAGCACCGAGATAATTCCTGACCGTGAGTTACCTCACTGTAACTGTTCACTACGTGTCGGATTGGGAAATGAAAAGCGCTGTACTCCAAACCGTCCCCTGTATGAAAGTCATACAAGCGCTCATTTGGCGGAAGAGTTGACACAAGCAGTGAATACGTGGAAGTTGAGGAGGCCAAATATGTTCCTCCCGGTAACCACAGATAACGCTCCGAATATTGTGAATGAAGCTGATGGGCTGGGGCCACAGATAAGTTGTTTTGCACAAGTTGTAAACCTAGCAGCCAAGAAAGCAGTGTCAATCAACACAGTGTCCCGCCTCCTGGGGAGGGTTAGAAAAATAGTGACTTTTTTTCACAAAAGCACCAAAGCCCACCATGTTTTGACTGTGAAGCAGGAGATGTTAAACTTGCCCAGACACTAGTTAATTCATGATGTCACAACTCGGTGGAATATAGTACATGACATGCTGGAAAAAGACACACAGAACCGCAGCCCGCCATCTATTCTGCCTTTACTGGACAAAGATCTGAAGCTGTCTGTCAAGAGCATAACCATGTTGAATGACAGTGAACAGAAACTGGCAGAAGAACTGATTCAGGTCCTCACACCACTGAAAACAGTGACAACTCTCATGAGCAGTGAAACAACCCCCACTATATCAATGATCCTTCCTCTGAAAGAGATGATTCTCAAATCCATGTCACTAGGAGACCAGGACAGTGCAACAGTAAAAGAAGCCAAAGCAGCCATTACAAATGACCTGGCAAAGAGGTACACTGACCCTAATCTTCATGATTACCTCCAAATGGCCACAGCCCTTGACCCCAGGTTTAAATCCCTGCCTTACCTTGATGAAGATTCTCGTGATAAGCTCTACAGGAATATCATCCGTGAAATTCTGGAGCATGAACAGCAAGTACTATTTGATTATTTTTTTGTTTGTTTTTTATCGTGTGTGATTTTGATTGTTTTATCTATTTAGATGTTTGTTATATATCTTGTGTCCTTTTCACTGATCAAAATAATTTCACATTTGTCATATGTTACACTGGAGATGGCTGTGGTTCTGAGCTGTGTGTGCTTATATGTGTAATAATTATACTAAAGGATCATTCTCTTTGATGCAAAGGGTCTAGTGGAGAATCCTGTGTCCTCCACAGAGGAAGACAATCCATCCTCTCCCCCTCCCAAGAAGAAGGCAGCAATGTCAGAGGTATTTGGGAAGCTTTTAAAAACTGAGGAACAGCAGGGTAGGCCATTTCCCCAGATCATTGAGGAGGAAGTCACCACATACAAGTTGGCAGACAGTATTCATGTGGATGCTGATCCATTCATGTGGTGGAAAACAAATGAATGCAAGGTTCCCCCATGTAGCAAAAGCTGCACAACAACACCTCTGTGTCCCAGGAACCTCTGTTGCGAGTGAGAGAATTTTCTCCACTGCCGGGGACATTGTAAGTGCAAAACACTCTCGCCTTGCTGCAGAGAATGTTGACAGGCTTATCTTTTTACAGAAGAACCTCAAAATACAGGAATAGATAGCTGACCTAAGTGAAATTGCACTTTACATTCTGAATGAAGGATACTGTACTGTAGTACTGTTAAGTTTAATTAAGATGGTTTATTTATGTTTACTGAAGTTAAAATATGTATTTGAAATGGTCAATTTATGTTTATTAACTTCACATGTATGTTAATTTTCAAAATTTAGGAATTTATGTGTTGCCCAGTTTGTACATGGGCTACCAGCAGCTGTGAGATTTCAGTGTTAATTTTATATTATACAATACACTAGGAACTAGTGTACTTTTCTTGGCTTTTAAGTAAAAAAAAAAAAAGGGGGGGTATTGCAATAAATCGTTTTTATTTTTTTCTCCTTAACCTCGTACTGTTCCTATTGCCTAAGCATAGAATAACAAAAAAACACTCTTATGTGTCAAGCCATCAGAACCGAACCGAAAACCGTGTTAAAAAACCGAGGTATGTATTGAACCGTAGGCTAACTGTATTGTTGCATCTCTAGTTTTTATCAGTGGATCTGAAGGACACATACTTTCATATCCAGATAGCCTCTCATCACAGTTCTTGAGATTCACGTTCAAAGGGGCTTACCAAAATAATACAGTCCTACCATTCTGACTGTCTCTTTCTCTGCGCACTTTTATGATATTCGTGGATGCGGGGCAGTCATGGCCTAGTGGTTAGGGAGTTGATCTGGTGACCCAAAGGTTGCTGGTTCGATTCCAGAACCGGTGGGAAATGACTGAGGTGCCCTTGAGCAAGGCTCCTAACCCCTAATCGCTCCCCGGGCGCCACACAAAGGCTGCCCGCTGCTCTGGGTGTGTGTATCCATGTTTGCAGTGTGTGTGTTAACTACTCACTACTCTGCTCCTAATGTGTGTGCATTAACTTGGATGGGTTAAATGCAGAGGTCAAATTCCAAGTATGGGTTACCATACTTGGCCGTCACGTGTCACTTTCACTTTCACTTTTTTCTCCCCCTGAGACAGATGGGAGTTCACCTCCTGAATTACCTCAATAATCAAGAAACATTTGTCTTACCTTATATGATGAAACCACTTCACTGATGGGTCTGAATTTATGATTGTCATGTTGTTTTGAATCTCTGCACACGATACACACAGGCTGTTTGTCCTCCAGACAGAAGAGTTTGAGTTTCTCACTGTGTAAACTGCAGATCTCCTCAGACCCTGATGAACGCCTCTCATTTCTCTCCTTCAGGAACAACTCACACAAGTTTCTTAACGCAAGATTAACTGTAGGAGGATCTCTTGAGGATCTTTTCCTGCAGACAGGACACTCCTGAGATCCCTTGGTTCTCCAGAACTGTTGAAGACACTCTTTACAGAAACTGTGACTACAGGATAAAATAACAGGAGCCTTGAAGATTTCATGACACACAGGACAAATATAATCATCTTCAGCTGCTGAAGCCATTTTCACTGTTTGAGCTCCAGCAATCTAAACTTTACTTTCACTTTCTGATCGACGGTTTAAAAAATGAATCACCATGAGAATCACAAAGATCAGAAACAAACTTGTTCATAAGCAAATTTCTCAAATTGTTCTGTAAAGTTTTTCCCTTCGTACTCCACTGATCACTGATTCTTTATTGCTTTTGTCGAGACAAAGTCAGTATGGCAGAAAAGAGAAATAACAAGTCAGTCTCTTCCTGGTTTGTGTTGTAAGAGGGTGGAGCTTCTGATCAAGTTGGTGTGTTGAAACAGGACAAAGAACAACATCAGGATTTCTTTAGGTAAAATTAACAAAATCTAAGCCTATTCAAAATTAACTTGCATTGAAACTTTAAGATATAACACTAAATCCTTGGATTAAACACACAAAAAAACATAAAAATATTCAAATATGTAAAATAAAAGATCTTTAAAACCCTTTTATAACGTATTTTATTTATTGCTCTTCTTTATTGGTCACAGAGTTTCTCCAGGGTCTGTCATGCTCCCTCTCTCTTATAATGATTTCTTCTCATGCTGAAGTTTCAGTGATAAACACTCCTCTGTTTATCTGCTGATTGTCAGTGTTTGGAGAAACAAACAGATCAACAGATTAAAAGTCCTGAATAAACAGGAGAAACGGAGATGAGACAAAAGTTTGTCTCTCATGGATCACTCGTCAGCACCTTTATTAACACTGATTTAGTATTTCTTGTTAATTATGAAAAATATATTCACTTTATTAGCATAAAGACATTTTCTAAAGATAATACCAGAAAACACTTCATACACGCTATACATAGATGAAGACGGACAGAGACTAAGACAGAACTCAGGGTATATAAGCATGGATGAAACAAAGGAAAGTAATGAGATAATTGAAACAGAATAACTAATCAGTCAACCAGGGAAAGTAGGTCATGGAGTGATGTAATGTGACAATCTGGTGTGATGTAATGGCAAGTGATTGTTAAGAAATAATCATCAGGCCACATGTCAGTGGTCATCCCAACATTGATATCAGACATAATTTCTGATATTTCGTTGACCAGCACCTGTCTTTTGGAGGGCGCGGTTTCATTAGATCTCAGAGAGATGTTTGTGGGATCATGTAATACACTATCCGCTGAGACCCATATGTAGCCCCCAGATTTATTAGGTCTTGCGCTAGGTTAATAAAACCTCTTCCAGCAACCGTATGAAACAACCTAATATCCCAACAGCAAAACTCCACACATTTTTCGGTTCCATTGGATTGTACAGAAGCTGGTACTGACTTGGCTGTTGGAGATAATAGTGTGAAAGAGATGAGTGTGTGTTGTTACTAGTGGCTAGGCCTGCTGTTGGACGAGTGCATCCACGATCAGTGTGTCAAGATGTACCTGTCTTTTTGCTGTCGTACGCCAAGACAGCTTCGCAAGCTCTACACCAGGGGTCTCCAACCTTTTTTCATTTCAGAGCTACTTTTTAAAAATGAAAGTGGCCGAGAGCTACTCGCGTAATACAATACTTAAATCTCTTAAATAATGTCTCATAACTCTCATATTAACAACTATCCAAACTGTTTTAGACCTAAAAGAGTTTTTGTAGGCCTATATGTCACCCTTAAATGTCAGTGAAAAGAACAGAATAAGAGATACACATTTTTTATAGAAAATTGTACTTTGCATATTATACTGAAAAACACATAATTATAGTTGATTTTAGTTGATCATAACTAGAGATGAAATGGCATGAAAATTTCATTTCATGATTATAGTGACCAAAATGATCACGGTTATCACAGAATCCTGTTTATCAATTCACCAAGTTTTACGTTGAAAACCAGCAAATAACAATTACAATAAGCATCAATATGCAATTTTTGTTTACATAGCCTAAACATTAAAATAATAACATTAAAAAGTATGGCCAGATTTTAAAGGAGTGTCTTGCAACATGTTATCAACTAAGTTAACATGTACAAGTTCAAATCAAGTTTTGACACAAAAGGTTTTATAAAAAGATACATTTCACATATTTCAGCCTTTAAATCATTTTTATAAAAAGAATTAGTCAAAAAAGATAAATTACTGACATTTACAATGCACATATTAGCTTATCTTTTATTATTTATACTAAAATTCGGTCCGATTTCCCCGTGGCGTCCGATTTAAAATGACGAACTCAAGCGCGTAAAAGACGCGATATGTGAACGTCCCCTTGGCGAGCTACCTCCAATCAGGCCACGAGCTACTGGTAGCTCGCGAGCGACGTGTTGGAGACCCCTGCTCTACACTGTACTGTAATGAAGTGACGCTGGATAAATGCATTGTAATGACTGTTGTGTGTGGGGGGGAGGGATTTGAGGGAAGAGTGGGTTGAGTTAAGTGATTGTTCGCACCTGACGACTGATGAGCGTGAAGGAGCAGGAGCTTTGGAACAGTGATTATTGTGAGTTTCAAGGAGAGGGGGAGAGATAAAAAGAAGAGCACAGCAACGGGTAAGCGACTGAGAAAGTGCTGTGTTGTTGTTACCCGCCGAGCTGCACTCAAGGTTGGGGGGTGGGTGCCGTTCGTATGCTACTTAGGGCTGCCGGTGGCGAAGATAGTTTAGCGGGCTAATCTGTAGATAAGGCCGGGTATAGGAGTGTGTGGGCGGCGCGGCTTCTCAGCAAGGGGTGCTCCGTTTCCGCTATAATAGTTCGGAGGCCTCACGAGCGCTGGACTGGTGTTTGTCTGCTCCCTTTGCCAACCAGCGCCAAAGCTTAGACCCCGGGGGAGGGTCTCGCATCCCGGGAGAGTTAAGTGCTGAACTTTCTGTATGTGTGTGTGTGTGTGTGTGTGGGTGGGTGTGTGGTTTTTAAACCTGGCAGTATAGCCATTTCATGATGGGGTGGGAGGGCTATGATGAGCTGAATTCTTATGTAGTAGTCTGATGGCATCTTGGGTATGAAGTTTACGTGCATTGTGAACGTGTGCAGTGTCCTACGGGGGTGATGTGTGTGTGCTATAGCTTTTGCCTATTTATTGCGTGTGCGCTAGCTTTTGTATGGCTTATTTATTGCGGTGTTCTCTGTGTAGCATGCTCCATTGTGGTGTGGTTCGCCCAGGCTATTAGCATTTGTGTTTGGGACTTCAAGAGCCTGACCCAGTCTGACATGTTTGGTAACTGCATGAATTATATTAAATAAAGATTATTGTTTCTACCTCTGTGGTGCTGTTTTGCTTTGTAGAGTAGATTCCTCTAGCCGCAACAATCTGACCTCACCTTCTAGGTTTATTACAGTACGTAACCGTGGGCTCTTTATTGGTTGAAACGGCAAGATCATAATTTTTACGTTAATGTTCGCTTGCCGTCGTCTGCTGTGTTGTGACACAGGAGATGGGAACACGTGCGCAAAACAGTAGATATACATATAAATGATAAATAATTATATATATATATATATACACTCACCTAAAGGATTATTAGGAACACCATACTAATACTGTGTTTGACCCCCTTTCGCTTTCAGAACTGCTTTAATTCTACGTGGCATTGATTCAACAAGGTGCTGAAAGCATTCTTTAGAAATATTGGCCCATATTGATAGGATAGCATCTTGCAGTTGATGGAGATTTGTGGGATGCACATCCAGGGCACGAAGCTCCCGTTCCACCACATAAATGGTAAATGGTAAATGGACTGCATTTATATAGCGCTTTCACAGACCCAATGGCCACCAAAGCGCTTTACAATATTGCCTCACATTCACCCATTCACTCACTCATTCATACACCGACGGCGGTGTCAGCCATGCAAGGCGATCCAGCTCGTCGGGAGCAGCTGGGGTTAGGTGTCTTGCTCAAGGACACCTCGACACTTGGTCAGGTGGAACCGGGGATTGAACCACCAACCTTCCGGTTTGTAGACAATCTACATGAACCACTGAGCCACTGCCGCCCCATCTGCTGCCCACATCCCAAAGATGCTCTATTGGGTTGAGATCTGGTGACTGTGGGGGCCATTTTAGTACAGTGAACTCATTGTCATGTTCAAGAAACCAATTTGAAATGATTCGAGCTTTGTGACATGGTGCATTATCCTGCTGGAAGTAGCCATCAGAGAATGGGTACATGGTGGTCATAAAGGGATGGACATGGTCAGAAACAATGCTCAGGTAGGCCGTGGCATTTAAACGATGCCCAATTGGCACTAAGGGGCCTAAAGTGTGCCAATAAAACATCCCCCACACCATTACACCACCACCACCAGCCTGCACAGTGGTAACAAGGCATGATGGATCCATGTTCTCATTCTGTTTACGCCAAATTCTGACTCTACCATCTGAATGTCTCAACAGAAATCGAGACTCATCAGACCAGGCAACATTTTTCCAGTCTTCAACTGTCCAATTTTGGTGAGCTCGTGCAAATTGTAGACTCTTTTTCCTATTTGTAGTGGAGATGAGTGGTACCCGGTGGGGTCTTCTGCTGTTGTAGCCCATCCGCCTCAAGGTTGTGCGTGTTGTGGCTTCACAAATGCTTTGCTGCATACCTCGGTTGTAACGAGTGGTTATTTCAGTCAAAGTTGCTCTTCTATCAGCTTGAATCAGTCGGCCCATTCTCCTCTGACCTCTAGCATCAACAAGGCATTTTCGCCCACAGGACTGCCGCATTCTGGATGTTTTTCCCTTTTCACACCATTCTTTGTAAACCCTAGAAATGGTTGTGCGTGAAAATCCCAGTAACTGAGCAGATTGTGAAATACTCAGACCGGCCCGTCTGGCACCAACAACCATGCCACGCTCAAAATTGCTTAAATCACCTTTCTTTCCCATTCTGACATTCAGTTTGGAGTTCAGGAGATTGTCTTGACCAGGACCACACCCCTAAATGCATTGAAGCAACTGCCATGTGATTGGTTGATTAGATAATTGCATTAATGTGAAATTGAACAGGTGTTCCTAATAATCCTTTAGGTGAGTGTATATATATATATATATATATATATACAGTATTCAGACCCCCTTACATTTTTTAAATCACTCTTTGTTATATTGCAGCCATTTGCTAAAATCATTTAAGTTCATTTTTTTTCCTCATTATTGTACACACAGCACCCCATATTGACAGAAAAACACAGAATTGTTGACATTTTTGCACATTTATTAAAAAAGAAAAACTGAAATATCACATGGTCCTAAGTATTCAGACCCTTTGCTGTGACACTCATATATTTAACTCAGGTGCTGTCCATTTCTTCTGATCATCCTTGAGATGGTTCTACACCTTCATTTGAGTCCAGCTGTGTTTGATTATACTGATTGGACTTGATTAGTAAAGCCACACACCTGTCTTTATAAGACCTTACAGCTCACAGTGCATGTCAGAGCAAATGAGAATCATGAGGTCAAAGGAACTGCCTGAAGAGCTCAGAGACAGAATTGTGGCAAGGCACAGATCTGGCCAAGGTTACAAAAAAAATTCTGCTGCACTTAAGGTTCCTAAGAGCACAGTGGCCTCCATAATCCTATAATGGAAGACGTTTGGGACGACCAGAACCCTTCCTAGAGCTTCCAAAGAGTGAAAAATGTAAGGGGGTCTGAATACTTTGCGTACCCACTGTATATATACATACATTTCTACATATATAAAGCCTATATAGTTTTTCTTAGTTACAAACCTGAACCCAACCCGAACCTGAGGCTATTCATTAAACTTTAACCAAAACCCGAATCCGAACCCGACCTGAAAATGCAAGTCAGAGCCACACACCTGTCTATGGCAAGGACCCAAAACTCCATCAGTGACAGAATGGAGAAAAAAAACCCTTGGCAGAAACCAGGTTCAGTCACTCAGTTCTCCTCTGGTCAATGAACGAACAGTGTATGATTCAGGCAGAATTACATGTCAGAAGTCAGATTGGATCGGAACATTCAGAATATTTATCCAGTTCCATCTGGTTGAAGATCGGAGTCACGCCGGTATGGAGACGAGTTTGTTGAGGATCAGTGCCGATGGCTGTCGTGTCGACGAGGCCTTCACTGGGGAGAGTCTTGTTAACACAATCTCTGCTGACACTTCAGGGATACGTTGTGGTCGGGTCTAGGCGGAGGTCCACCATCTGATCTGGATACGGCCCAGATCCAGCTGACTACATAATGCGTTGTGGTCGTGTCTGGTGGTGCGCATGATCTTACACTGATAACAGGAAAATAATGCAACCAAGTTTGTTTCAGCGTGTTTGTTTAAGTGTCCCCAAATAAGCAAGGCAGTGGCAAGGAACCAAAACTCCATCAGTGACAGAATGGAGAAAAGAAACCTTGGCAGAACCCAGGCTCAGTCGTTCAGTTCTCCTCTGGCCTCTCAGGTGTGACATTTAGACCCACAAAAAAGACAGCAGAAAAGAGAGCAAAATTTAAGTGTTTGAAATGCAAAAAAAAAAAAAAGGTTTTCAAAGATTTAGATGCACTGCAAATATTTTTTATCAACTTCTTTATTTTTGAGCCTCAGAAGACTTTTTTGCAATCTTTTACATTTTTTAATAACTTAGCAAACACCATCGCACACCTGCAGGTGATAGGTGTGTGGGGAAAAAAGACCAAATAAGTAGATAAAAAAATCTACAGAAAACAAGGAACTCCCGCACACTATCAGTGCTTGTAAATGAGTATCAACATTTATTAGCAACGTTTTGGTCTCTATTTCGGCATTATGCCTGATGAAGGTCATGAGACTGAAACGTTGGTAATAACATTTTTATACTCATTTGCAAGTACTGATAGTGTGCGGGAGTTCCTTGTTTTTTGTAGATTTTATTATGTATTTATTTTATTCCTTAATGTACTGTACAGTACAATACTGGGACAGGCCAGAGGATCTCGTCCACATCACAGGCTGTATTGGCCCTAGCCAGTGGGGGGGAAATCCTCTTGCATGCCTGATCCCGCTGGCACGCATCAACTGAAATATCTGACAGGCTTCTTCCATTTCATCGTCTCTGTGTCCTAGAAAAATAGAAGTACTGATTACTGTAACTGTAACACATCCTTTTTACAAAATGGAAGCATTCAGAAAACTCTAGCTGTATGTGAGGCAATCTGATGCATTTCTTTTTATTACAGTAGTCTTTTTATTACAGTAGTGTAGAGTTACAGCTACAGTACATGTATGTGTTGTCACAGCACAGTGACTGAACTCAAGAGTTACAGTAGAGAGCAGTCTGAAGCACCTCTACTGTACCGGTTCTTCTCCATGAAGGTTCTTATGATCGAGGCAACGGTGAAGCGACTCAAGTTTGGCTGAACTCGTTGCCCAGCCTCCCTCATAGTCGAACCATAGACAAAGACATGGGCAACTAGAGTGGCAATGCTTATCTCTTTGGCCTTGACCTTCCTCTTCACCTTCCTCATCCTCTTCCTTCACCTCTTCCTCCACTCCCTACTGCTCTTCCTCCTCCTCCTCCTCCTCTTCCTTAACCTCTTCCTCCACTCCCTACTGCTCTTCCTCCTCCTCCTTTTCCTCCTCCTCCTATTCCTCCTCCTCCTCCTCCTTTTCCTCCTCCTCCTCCACTCCAGTGTCCTCAACCTCTTCCTCCAGTCCCATCTACTCTTCCTCCTCCTCCTCCACATCAGTGTCCTCAACCTCCTCCTCCTCCTCCACTCCAGTGTCCTCGACCTCTTCCTTTACCTCTTCCTCCAGTCCCATCTACTCCTCCTCCTCCTCCTCCTCCTCCACTCCAGTGTCCTCGACCTCTTCCTTCACCTCTTCCTCCAGTCCCATCTACTCTTCCTCCTCCTCTTCCTCCTCCTCCTCCACTCCAGTGTCCTCGACCTCTTCCTTCACCTCTTCCTCCTGTCCCATCTACTCTTCCTCCTCCTCCTCCTCCTCCACTCCAGTGTCCTCAATCTCTTCCTTCACCTCTTCCTTCTGTCCCATCTACTCTTCCTCCTCTTCCTCTTCCTCTTCCTCTTCCTCCTCCTCCTCCACTCCAGTGTCCTCAATCTCTTCCTTCACCTCTTCCTCCAGTCCCATCTACTCCTCCTCCTCCTCCTCCACTCCAGTGTCCTCGACCTCTTCCTTCATGTCTTTCTGGATCCATTGTCCCAAAACTGAATGAACTGACTCTGGCCCTTCTATCTATCTATTGAAGGCTCTGATTGGTGTGTGATCAGTTTTGACTCTTAGTGTTTCCACTTGGGTAATTGTGTGTAACTGAGCTGAAGCTGTGCTGACCTGAGTGAACAATGCTGAATGCTAGTGCTTTCTAAATGACAACATGGTGTTGGCACTGAGAAATGAAGGGATTTGTGTGTAGAGTTTTGCAGTGACAGTTCAACAAATCTGACTCAAGTTTCAAAACAGGGAATAGAGTTTATAGTTTAGGGAAAGGGTTGTTCTTTTTGATAAATGGCATTATGGTTTTGAAATTTTAGTTCAGAAGACTGGTTATAGTGTTTAAGCAATCAAGAAAAACTGTAATATGTGATATGGAACACTCCACCGTTTTTTGAAATAGGGCTTTTACACCTTCTTTCAAACATTTAGATAGGTGGGCAAATGCATTTTTGTCTCAGTGCATGCATTGTTTTAGTTTGACAGGGTCGGCGCTAGCTTAGCTTAATGAATGGAATCCTTTGTTGCCAGCTAGCATGTCCTGAGTAAAAGTAATAAAAAAAAAACACTCACTCACTCACTCACTCACACACACACACACACACACACACACACACACACACACACACACACACACACACACACACACACACACACACACACACTGTGGAGAGGGAGAGAGAGACAGACAGAGAGAGACAGAGAGAGAGAGTTCCATTCAGCAACAGCAGCAAGAAAATGAGCTCCTGATTTTTTGCTTTTTAAATGTTGTTTTAAGACAAGACAGACAATCAGTTTTGATACAATTCTACAAAATAAGACCTTCTGCAACATATTAACTACAAAAGGACTTTAAATCAATCAAGAAAAATCAGCAGAAGACAACTAGCAGACAGCTAACTGACAGAAGGCTAAAAGGTCCCACAACTGCCACCAGAGAGAAAAAAGAAGAACTCTAAGTGAGTACAGATATAATACACAATATCTACAATCAACTACCTTTGTTTGGGGGAGAAGATTTGCCCAAAAACTGAGTTTGAACAAATTAAGCTACAGTTAAAGAGTTAACTCCAGTGGATATCAACATATTCATAAAACAACAACAACAACAACAACAACAAACTGCCAGCAACTGTCAGAATATTTGAACAATGACAGAATCAATACCCATAACATACCCATCCAAAGCTACCAATGAGATCCTAAAGAAAAGACATAAAGAAAATCTCCTCAAGAACAGTCCAGAAACCCTGTACTCAGACCTGTACAGGACCGGAGAGGTCAGTAACATCATATTCTATACAGAAGACCCAGAAGCCTGGCACTCAGCGATCAGACATCATTACCCCACAGTGATCAGAAAGGGCATCAGTAATGGATGGAAACTGCAGATTAAAGAAGGAGATGATTCAGATTCAGATGTCACAATAACAGCTAACCTATATAAAAATGGGACTGTAATGATTCAGGGGAAGCTGAAACAATTTGAAAAAGATTTCCTCCAAATTAAAGAAAAAGCTCAGCTGAAAAAGATCAGCCCTAATACACAGAAGAGTGCAGAAGACACCTCGACCTCCAGCCATCAGTCCAGGGACGACAGTGAGGAGATCTCCCTTCTACACATCATCATCAGCGACATGAAGGAGAAGTTCAGGGAGATGGAGCTGGAGCTGGTACAGCTGAGAGAGGAGATGCATCGAGCAGTGAAGGAGACTGATCCAACAGAGAAAGAAGCGGATTACAGGAAAGAAATAGAAATCCTTAAGAAAGAAACCCAAGAAATGAAAAACCAGGGAGAGGAGTACAACAATCAGCTGTCTGCAATGAAGGAAGAGTTGAGGAAGCTGAGAGAGGACAGAGAGTCCCACATAATACAACTACCAGCTGTGGAGAAGCAACCGACACAGAGAGGAGAACAGCAGAGCTCAGAGGAGACGGCTCCTCCAGCGACCACAGAGACCCAGCCCAGCAGCCCTCCTCCATCCGACTCCTGCAGTCAGTCACAGCCTCAGATTATACTCCTCATGGACTCCAATGGCAAGTTTATCGACGAAAAGAAACTGTTTCCGAGAACAAACATAAAGAAAATATGGTGCCCAAACACACAGAAGGCCCTGGAGCTCTTGTGTGAAGAGCAGCTGGGTTCCCCCAGCCACATTATCATCCACACCGGCACCAACGACCTCAGAGCTCAGCGAGAGAGAGTAGCTACAGCTCTCATTAATGTGACAGAGAAGGCATCCTCCAACTTCCCCAACTCCAAAATCATCCTCTCCACCCTGCTACTGCGCTCTGATTTCCACCCAGACACCATCAGGCATATAAATGCTAGAGTATCCAGAGACTGTGCCCTAAAGCCCAACGTACACCTGGCTCAGCACCCCACACTGAACCTCAGCAGCCTTTACGACCATGTCCATCTCCACAGAAGGGCAATCCCCATCTTCGCCAAAACCCTGAAGGACATCGCACTCAACCGCAGCTCCAGCGCACCACAGCGACCTCATGGACACCCCATAGAGCCACTGCAGGAACACCCCTCAAAACACCACCCCTTCACCTCTGACCTCATGGGTTAGTGACTCAAAAAAAAAAAAAAAAAGAGATACACAAGAAAATGTCTGTATGAGTGCGTGCGTGTGTATGTATGTGGTGTGAGTGTTTTATCTTTATTTATTTTAAAACAGATTCTTAGAAACCTATTATTTATTCTTCTTGAGAAAAAAAAAATAAAAAAAAATTATGTATGTGTATGTGTATTTATTTTTATTTTATGTTTATTTTGTATCAGATTCTTAGAAACCTCATATTAATTCAAAAAAAATATTTACGTATATGTATATATATATATATATATATATATATATATATATGAGTGTGTATGTGTGTATGTATATATATACATATATAGCCTAATATGAATATGATGTCTTCGCATATTTATTTTACTTGGTTTATGCAATCGATTTATATTCTTAGATACATCATAATATTAATATATTCTTCTTGATTTGTCAATTCAATATACTGATGTCTGTCTTGTTTTGAAATAACAAATGTAATTATTTAATGAGCTCATATTCTCTAAAAGTCACATGTTGGAATATTCAAGGACTGAGGTCCTCTGTTTTTGGTATTAAGAGCCAACATTCAGACTTTAAAAAGGAAATTCATGATTCTGACATCATAATACTGCAAGAAACATGGAATGTTAGGGATTTGTCCACTGGCTGCCCAATTGGATTTAGGGAAGTAGTTCTACCATCAACGAAACTAAGAGGGGTGACTCAGGGCAGAGAGTCAGAGGGAATGCTGATATGGTATAGAGCAAATCTCATAGACTCAATCAAAACTATACAAATCGGAAAATTTTACATTTGGTTAAAAATCCAAAAAGACATCGTCTCCACAGACCGTGACATATTCTTGTGTGCTATATACCTCCCCCCAGCCGAGTCTCCCTATTACAGTGAAGAAACCTTCTCCATCCTGCAAGATGAGATTAGCCATTTCCAGACCAAAGGGAATGTGTTAATGTGTGGCGATTTAAACGCCAGAACTGGAAATGAACCAGACTTTGTCAGCACACAGGGAGACAAATATACAAACACCAGCCACCCTCTGCCCTCATACCAGCTCAGAAATAATTATGACCAATTTACAAACAGAAGTGGGAGAAGTCTACTTGAGCTCTGTCGATCACTGGGCCTGTATATAGTGAACGGCCGCATACGGGGAGACTCTTTTGGTTGTTATACCTTTAATTCTTTCCTGGGCAACAGTACTGTCGATTATTTCATCACAGACATTGACCCAGTGCATCTCAGAGCATTCACAGTCAGTCCTCAAACACCTCTGTCAGACCACTCTACAATTACACTATATTTAAAACGAACTCATACCAATGAATCACACAGACAGCCCTCCCATTTACTGAAGCTGCAACAGCCCTACAAGTGGACAAAAAACAGCACAGAAAACTATCAAAATGCAATAGAAAGCCAAACGATCAAATTATTATTAGACAAATTTATAACTAACACATATTCACAAAATAAATTAGGCATAAATCTGGCACTAAGTGACATTACCAACATTTTCCACCAAACAGCATCCATGTGCAATTTGAAAAAGAAATCATCAAAAAGGAAACCAAAAAACACCAACGAAACGTGGTTTGACAGTGAGTGCAAACATATCCGAACAACAGTACGAAATCTCTCAAATCAAAAACACAGAGATCCTGACAATGAAGAACTCCGCCATCAATATCATGAAGTTCTTAGACTGTACAAACAAACTCAAAGAGTAAAAAAGGAAGAACACACAGAACAATTATTTCAAGCAATGGAGGAGTCCATAAATACCAGTAACTTCTGGAACAACTGGAACACTCTCTATAGAGCACAACAGGAAGAACTGGCCATTCAAAACGGGGACATATGGAGGACACACTTTGAAAATCTGTACAAAACAACTGAAACAAATCCTGCTCGAAATGAATTAAAAACCAAATTAGAAATCCTGAAAGAAAAAATTAAAGACAACCAGAACCCCCTAGATTTCCCAATGACAGTAAATGAGCTTACAGATAGACTACATGCTTTAAAACCCAACAAGGCATGTGGCATTGACGGAATATTAAACGAAATGATCAAATACACCGATGACAAATTCAAAACCGCAATAATCAAATTATTCAACATAGTTTTGAGTGTAGGATATTTCCCCGACTCCTGGAACCAAGGCCTGATTACACCGATCTTTAAACATGGAGACAAATATGAGCCAAAAAATTACAGAGGCATTTGTGTCAATAGCAACCTGGGGAAAATATTCTGTTCGATTATTAATATAAGATTGCAGAACTTTCTCAAAACCCACAAAATTCTGGACAAAAGTCAGATTGGTTTTCTGCCCAAACACAGAACATCTGACCACATCTACACCCTCCACACCATCATTGATAAACATGTTTACCAGAATAAATCCAAAGTCTTCGCTTGCTTTATTGACTTTGAGAAGGCTTTCGATTCGATCTGGCACGAAGGACTCTTCCTAAAACTACTGGAAAATGGGATTGGAGGGAAAACATTTGATCTGATAAACACCATGTATAAAAACAACATGTGCTGTAAAAATAGGGAATAGTCGAACAGAATTTTTCCACCAAAATCAAGGAGTCAGACAAGGTTGCCCATTGAGCCCCTCTCTATTTAACATCTATATAAATGAATTAGCCAAAGCCTTGAATAACTCCACTGCCCCCGGCCTAACCCTGACGGACTCAGAGGTCAGATGTCTGCTCTTTGCAGATGATTTAGTCATTCTGTCAGAAACAAAAGAGGGACTACAACAGCTCCTCGACGTCGTAGAGACATTCAGTCGAACGTGGGCTCTCAAAATTAACTTAGCTAAAACCAAAATAATGATTTTTCAAAATAGATCCAGGTGTAGGGAAAATAAATACGTCTTCAGAGCAGGAAACCAAGTCCTCCAACACACCCACGAATACACATATCTGGGGCTAAAGCTGAGTTCAACAGGGAACTTTAATCTGGCTGTGAATGAACTGAAAGCAAAAGCAATGAGAGTCTTTTTACATGATTAAAAACACTATTCGACATGAAATTCCAATTCAAACCTGGCTAAAAATCCTAAAAGCAATAATCGAACCCATTGCTCTGTATGGCAGCGAGATATGGGGACCTCTGAAAACCCAAGATTTCTCAAAATGGGAAAAAGAGGAAATCGAAACTCTGCATACCCAAATTTGTAAAAGCATCCTAAAAGTAAACAGAGCGACACCAAACAACTCGTGCAGAGCTGAATTAGGACAATACCCCTTACTGATCACTATCCAGAAAAGAGCTGTGAAATTCTACCAGCACCTGAAGAACAGTGACCCGAGCTCATACCAGGCTGAGGCCCTGCGGTGTCAGGAGCAGAACCGGCACCGGAGCGCAGTGACCCGAGCTCATACCAGGCTGAGGCCCTGCGGTGTCAGGAGCAGAACCGGCACCGGAAGAACAGTGACCCGAGCTCATACCAGGCTGAGGCCCTGCGGTGTCAGGAGCAGAACCGGCACCGGAAGAACAGTGACCCGA